>JAKWBO010001353.1:0-15137 GCA_034336685.1 Luscinia luscinia
CTTTATTCTGTGTTAAATTCTTTATTCTGTGTTAAATTGGGGTTGCTGTGGTTTGAGGGGGGGGCTGGCGAGGCAGTCCCTCGTCCCCACCCCCAGGGTCACAGCCTGCCGGGCTGGGTGGCCTTGGGGGACAGCGGTGCCCTGCCAGCCCTGGGCTGCTGTGCCCCTGTCCCCCAGGGGACCAGGTGTCCCCATTCCAAGCGGGACATCGTGTCCCCATTCCAAGGGACATGGTGTCCCCTGTCCCCAGGGGATGCTGTGCCCTGTCCCCAAGGGACCAGGTGTCCCCATTCCAAAGGACATCGTGTCCCTGTCCCCAGGGGATGCTGTGCCCTGTCCCCAAGGGATGCTGTGTCCCCCTCTCAAGGGACATCATGTCCCCATTCCCAAGGGACATCGTGCCCACATCTCCAAGAGAAATCTTGTCCTCCGCCGTCCCCAAGGAATTCTGTGTCCCGATTGCCAAGGGATGCTCTGCTCCTGTCCCCAGGGGACATGCATCGTGTCCCCCTGTCCCCAAAGGATCCTGTTCCCACATCTCAAAGGAATTCTGTGCCCCCATTCCCAAGGGACATCACGGTCCCCTGTCCCCAAGGGGGGCTGTACCCCAATTCCCAAGGGGTGCTGTGCTCTTGTCCCCAAGGGATGCTGTGTCCCCATCCCTGGCAGAGCCCCTGCCCACAGCACAGGCACGGGGATGGAAGTGGCACAGACAGGGGGATGGAGGTGACAGAGGGATGGAGGTGACACAGGCACAGGGATGGAGGTGACACAGGCACAGGGAAGGAGGTGACAGAGGGATGGAGGTGACACAGGCACAGGATGCAGGTTAAGAGGGATGGAGGTGGCACAGGCACAGGATGGAGGTGACACAGGCACGGGGGATGGAAGTGGCACAGACAGGGGATGGAGTGACAGAGGATGGAGGTGACACAGGCACAGGGATGGAGGTGACACAGGCACAGGGAAGGGAGGTGACAGAGGGATGGAGGTGACACAGGCACAGGGATGGCAGGTGACACAGGCAGAGGGATGGAGGTGGCACAGGCACAAGGATGGAGGCACAGGGATGGAGCAGACAGAGGGATGGAGGTGACACAGGCACAGGGATGCAGGTGACACAGGCAGAGGGATGGAGGTGACACAGGCAGAGGGATGGAGTGACACAGCACAGGGATGGAGGTGGCACAGGGATGGAGGTGACACGGGCACAGGGGATGGAGGTGACACAGGCAGAGGGATGGAGGTGACAGACACAGGGATGGAGGTGACACAGGGATGGAGGTGGCACAAGGATGGAGGTGGCACAGGCACAAGGATGGAGGTGACACAGACGGGGGATGGAGGCGACACAGGCATAGGGATAGAGGTGGCACAGGGATGGAGTGACAGCACAGGGATGGAGGTGACACAGGGATGGAGGTGGCACAAGGATGGAGGTGGCACGGACACAAGGATGGAAGTGGCACGGACAGGGGAATGGAGGTGACACAGGCAGAGGATGGAGGTTACACAGATGGGGGATGGAGGTGACACAGGGATGGAGGTGGCACGGACAGGGGAATGGAGGTGACACAGGCACAGGGATGGAGGTGAAAGACACACGGATGGAGGTGAGCACAGGGATGGAGGTGACACAGGCACAGGGATGGAGGTGACACAGGGATGGAGGTGACACAGGGATGGAGGTGACACAGGGATGGAGGTGGCACAAGGATGGAGGTGGCACGGACGGGGGATGGAGGTGGCACAGGGATGGAGGTGGCACGGACAGGGAATGGAGGTGCTACAGGCAGAGGGATGGAGGTGCCACAGGCAGAGGGATGGAGGTGGCACGGACAGGGGAATGGAGGTGACACAGGCACAGGGATGGAGGTGACACAGACACAAGGATGGAAGTGGCACGGACACGGGGATGGAGGTGACACAAGGATGGAAGTGGCACGGACAGGGGGGATGGAGGTGGCACAGGTGGCATTTGAGGTGCTCCCTGTCCCTTCTGCCCTAAACCCCCGAGAATCCCTAAATCCCTGCCAGCCTCACGTCCTGGCCACGCGAAGGGAGGAGGATTTGGGGTGACACTGGGATCTGCACCCCAGGATGTTTTGGGGCATCCGAAATCCGGGTACAGCGGGGATCCCGGTGTCACATCCCCCGTGCGATGCCACACCCGCTGCGGTGCGGGACACCAGGAAACGTCACCGGCTCGGAACAATGTCCCCGAGCCCCGGCGCTCCCGGCTGCAGGGCGAGGCTCCTTCCCCCGGACAATGCCCTTGAAACGGGACTTGTTCCCGTTGTGGCGCCGGATAAATCGGGAAGGGCACGGCCGGGTGCAGGGCGGCAGCCACCCCGCCCGGGATTAAACCCGGGATTGGGATGAGACGCGGCTGTGGGGCTCCTCCAAACCCACCCCCTTCCCTGTGTGAATCCTGCCCGAAAACCAGGATCCCCGGGCTCTGAGAGGGCATTTTCCTCCATTTATGGGACATTTGTTGGGTTTTTAAGGGGTTGTTCACCCGTTCTGGGAGGAATCCCACAGAGGATCTGTCAAAACATCCCCCTCTAGGTCATCAGCACAGATTTTGGGGTGCAGCCACGGAGCTCTGCCCCAGCACTCAGGCTGAGAATTCCCATTTTTCCCTTTTTTCCGCTGGTGGCGGGTTCAGCTCCACCCCAAGGCCGTGCTCACAGACCCCACGGGGTCAGAACCACCCCAAAACCTCCTGGGGCAGCACGAGCGGGGAGGAGCGCGATGCTGAGCCCGTGTCCCCAAACCAGAGACCCCCCACGGCTGTGCAGCTTTAGGGGGCTCAGGGGGCCCCGCTGCCTTTTGGGGCAGAGACAAAGCCCGGCTTGGTATTTATGGCACGTGCAGAGGAGCGTGGGGCGAAGCGGGACAGATGGCCGAGGGGGAACAAAAGGGGGACGCTGAGAATGGGAGCTGAACAGATCGGGAATTTCCTGCCCAAATCTCTCCCTCCCGTTCCCAAAACGCTGCCTGTGCGGTGTGTGGGGAGCAGGACATTCCCATAGCACCCCCAAAGTGTTTGGGGTCTCAGAGAGGGACAGAGAGACCCAAAATCCCAAAATCCCAGCTCCATTTTGCTCCCAGTGTGGAGTTAACAAATCAGGATTTTCCTGCCCAAACTTCTCCCCCTATTCCCAAAATTCTGCCTGTGGGGTGTGTGGGGAGCAGGAGATTCCCACAGCACCCCCAAAGTGTTTGGGGTCTCGGAGAGGAAGCATGTCCCCAGGGTGGACAGAGAGACCCAAAATCCCAAAATCCCAGCTCCATTTTACTCCCAGTGTGGAGTTAACAAATCAGGATTTTCCTGCCCAAACTTCTCCCCCTATTCCCTAAATGTTGCCTGTGGGGTGTGTGGGGAGCAGGACATTCCCCACAGCACCCCCAAAGTGTTTGGGGTCTCAGAGAGGGACAGAGACCCAAAATCCCAAAATCCCAGCTCAGTTTTCTTCCTGGTGTGGAGTTAACAAATCAGGATTTTCCTGCCCAGACTTCTCCCCATTCCCAAAATTCTGCCTGTGGGGTGTGTGGGGTGCAGGACATTCCCCGTGTTTGGGGTCTCAAAGTGTTTGGGGTCTCAGAGGACTGAGCATCATCCCAGGGTGGATGGAAAGAGCCAAAATCCCAAAATCCCAGCTCAGTTTTACTCCTGATGTGGAATTAACAGATCGGGGTTTTCCTGCCCAAACCTCTCTTCCTCTACCCCCAAAACGCTGCTGGGTGGGATTTGGGGAGCAGGATATTTCCCATAGTACCCCCACAATGTTTGGGGTCTCAGAGGAGTGAGCATCATCCCAGAGTGGATGGCAAGAGCCAAAAATCCCAAAATCCCAGCTCCATTTTACTCCCAGTGTGGAGTTAACAAATCAGGATTTTGCTTCCCAGACTTCTCCCCCCATTCCCAAAATTCTGCCTGTGGGGTGTGTGGGTGCAGGACATTCCCCACAGCACCCCCAAAGTGTTTGGGGTCTCAGAGAGGGGAGAGCATCTCCTCAGGGTGGACAAAGAGATCCAAAATCCCAGCTCAGTTTTCTTCCTGGTGTGGAGTTAACAGATCGGGATTTTCCTGCCCAGACTTCTCCCCATTCCCAAAATTCTGCCTGTGGCGTGTGTGGGGTGCAGGAGATTTCCCTAGCACCCCAAAGTGTTTGGGGTCTCAGAGGACTGAGCATCATCCCAGAGTGGATGGCAAGAGCCAAAATCCCAAAATCCCAGCTCAGTTTTACTCCTGATGTGGAATTAACAGATCGGGATTTTCCTGCCCAAATCTCTCTCCCTCTACACCCAAAATGTTGCTGGGTGGGATTTGGGGAGCAGGATTTTCCTCATGCTCCCCACAAAGTTTTTGGGGTCTTAGAGGAGGGAGCTCCTCATCTTCCTGTAGTAGATGGGGGGACCCCAAACCCCCCAAACCCCAAATCCTAACTCCACTTTGGAGCTGTGGGTGCAGAATTTCCCCCCCAATCCCCACAGAGTGTTTGGGATCTCACAGTGGGGGGAGCTCCTCATTTTCCCCAAACCCCGAATCCCAAATCCCAGCTCAATTTTGGGACCAGCAGGACCCCTCACCCCATTCCAGGAGTGGGTTTCCCCATTTGGGATTTTTTTCCTGCTGTCCTCGCCGTTCCTTTATCTCTCCCCAGCTGCTGCTGCCGGATCCCGGAAGTTGATTATTAATTATCAACTTTAATTACCGCCCCCACCCTCTCCCGGCACGGAGGGACCTTGCCCCTCATTGTCCCTTTATCCCCCATCCCCTCCGGCCAAATTTTGGGTTAATTCCAAAATTAAATCCCCGTTCTTGTGGGTTCTGCCCATCCTGGATCCCTCTGGAAGAGCTGGGATGAGCCCTCGCTGCTTTTTTTGGGATTTTTTATTTTTAATTATAATATTTTTTTTGTGCTTCTCCAAAGGAAAATATTTGGAGGGTGTTTTTTTTTTTTCCCAGCAGAAATTTGCACTTCCTGAGGAAACATCCTAAAGGGAATGTTTACAAACAGTCTGGGAAGTGTTGGAGCTGAGGGAGTGTCCTGGGTTGATAATTTGACTGACTCCTCACCCTGCCCCCCTTGGCCATGAAGCTGTCTGCTCCCGGGGGAGGGGCCGCCTGGGCTCTGCTCTGCGGAATGGCCTTGGTTTGCCGCGGGCTTGGCTTGGGGGGTGGCTCGCGCGGCTGCGCGCTTGGCTCTGGCTACTGCTGCGGGTGGCTATCGCTGCTGTGGTGGTGGCTCGTGGCCTGGTTTGTGAGTTAGCTGTTTTTTGGTTTTTTTTCTTGATTTTTTTTTGACTTTATATTGCTTGAATTATTCGGTTTAGCTCGCTGCTGTTTAAGGCTTGCTGGCTATTCCGGCTGTTTTTTTCTTTCTCTCTCTCTCTCCCCCTCTCCCTTCTCCCCCTCACCCCCGAGGATTCAGCACCAGCTCCGGAGGAACCCTGCGGCCTGCTGCTGGACACCGGCCAGAGAAGCATTTCGCCCTTCTAGTGAAGATCAAAGCGTCCAAGTTTCTCTCTCTCGGTGAAAACTTTTTTGTCACCTGGGTCTGTGCTGGGAAGTGTTTCTCTTGTATGTGTTAATAAATAGGTTTTTTCCACTTTTCCCCCTGAGTGAAATTTTTTTCTTATTTCCTGGGAAGCTCTTCTGGGGGTTTTTTCCCTAAGTTTGTCCAAACTTGGACATTCATTATTTGGTGGCCCGTACGGGGAAGGAGAAAGTGGAAAAAACTTTAATAACATCTTGTTTTTAATTGGCCTGTATTGATATCAGTATGTTTTTTGAAGCCGTGATGTCTGTTGGATTGGAAGCCTGCCTGTATGTTTGCTCTTTAGAGTTTTTTGAGATCTTAATACCCCTGTGGTCTCTGGGCCTGTTCTCTTACTCAGAGATAGCCCCAGTGTTGTCTCTAGCACGTAGTTTTTTCATGAAAGGGGTATTAACCAAAATACTCATTGGGCTAGGCTTGGTTGTAATGATCTGCCAGAAGTTTATGAAGGTGTTAGAATCCACTTCAGGGATGTACAAGTCGTGGTTTGTGTTGTGCACTCAATTCATTAGAGGAGAAGCAAGCAAAGAGGATTTTTTGCCTTTGTTTTCCTTCTTCTCCCCTGAATTATTTACATCTCTGTTAGAAAATGTTCAGCTCTCCCTGAGTGTAAAGGAAACCATCTTTCTGGTATTTAATTTAGTAAGTTTTTTCTATACTGTCTGCAGTTTATACAAAATGAAAGCTGAGATTTCTAGGGATGCAGGTGTTACAACCCCTGATTCGGTAGCAAAGCAGAGTGTGAAGAATTCTGAGTGGTGTGGCAAATGGGAGGAACTGGGCCAAATTCTAAAAGAGTTTTCTGAACCTATAATCTGGGATTTTTCATCTGAACAAATTCAAGACCCAGTCAAGATTGCAAAGTACTTAAAAGAAAAGTGTCAGGACAATTCTAAGGAAAAGAGAATCACTGCAGTGAGCTGGGCTCTGGCGTACGCTTATCGAACCCTGTTAGATAGTGTAGGACAACAAACAAAGGAGAGGGAACAGGGAGATAACGTAGCTACTATTCCAGTTACTCAGACTGCAGTTAACACCTCAGGCTCCAGGACAGGGGCAAAATTAGACAGCAAGCTTCAACCTATGGCTGTGGCTACCAGTACCAGGAGTAGAAAGTGCACAAAGAAAACAGATCGGCCGGTGGAGGATGATGATGATGAGGATGCAGGAGAAGGACCTTCAACTCCCCTGATATAAAAATCCGGAGTTAAAGTGACTGATGAGAGATCAGAAACTAATAACTTTTCCCTGAAAGATCTTCGTGGTCTAAGAAAAGATTATACAAGGCGACCTGATGAATCCATAATTAGTTGGCTGGTCCGGCTTTGGGATGCGGCAGGTGAAGCAACCACCCTGGATGGCACGGAAGCGAGACATTTGGGATCCCTGTCTCAAGATCCAGTCATCGATCAAGGTATGATGAGGGGAGCTAGTCCTCAGAGCCTCTGGTCACGTGTATTGGACAGTGTGGCACAAAGATATCTCTGCGCTGATGACCTGTACATGCAGCAGACCAGATGGAAAACCATCGAGCAGGGAATCCAACGTTTGAGAGAGATGGCGGTGGCAGAAATTATTTTCTCAGATGATGTAACAACTAGAAATCCAGATCTGGTACCGTGCACACCGATTATGTGGAGGAAAACCATAAGAAGCTGAGAGAGGAAATCAAGGAGGATCTCCTCCAAATCTCAGCTGTGCAAATCAGACGTCCTGGCAGTCAACGCAGACACTCCTCTGCTGAGGAGAGAAGGTACACCCCACGCGCGGAGTTGTGGTTTTTCTTGCGTGACTGCGGAGAAAACATGAAGAGGTGGGATGGAAAGCCCACAGCTGTTCTGGCACGACGAGTGCGTGATTTGAAGGAAGACAAGGCTCAACAAGAAGGTTCCACCAGAAAGAGAGCAGCTCCAGTCGCCCGGAACCACAGTGCCACATATGAGGAGGATGATGACGACATGTCCGATCCACTTGAAGGAACTTCTAAGACCTATGCCCCCGTCAAAAAGGACAAACAGGCTTAGAGAAGCCCTGCCTCTAGCCAGGGTGAGGCCAGGGAAAACCGAGTGTTTTGGACCGTGTGGATTCGGTGGCCTGGCACATCGAAACCACAGAAGTATAAAGCTTTAGTGGACACTGGAGCACAGTGTACTATATTCCCATCAGGATGTGTCGGAGAAGAGACTGTTTCTATTGCTGGTGTAACAGGTGGATCACAGGACTTTACCATAGTGGAAGCGGAAATGAGTCTAACCGGCAGAGAGTGGAAGAGATACCCGATTGTGACTGGCCCAGAGGCCCCGTGTATTTTGGGGAATAGATTTCCTTCAAAACGGTATTTTAAGGACCCAAAAGGCTTCAAGTGGGCATTTGGGATAGCGGCTGTGATGGCGGAGAGAATCCCGCAATTGAAACACCCCGCCCGGACTATGTGAGAATCCAATTGCCGTGGGACTCCTGGAGGGTAGAGGAGCAGAGGGTACCATTGCCACTTCAATAGTACATCAGCCGGGCAATATAGAACAACTCGGATGCTGTGATCCCGATCCATAAGATGATCCGGGAGCTGGAGCGCCAAGGGGTGGTGAGCAAAACCCACTCACCCTTCAACAGCCCCATCTGGCCTGTGCGCAAGTCTGACGGAGAATGGAGACTGACTGTGGACTACCGTGCATTGAATGAAGTCACCCCACCGCTGAGCGCTGCCGTGCCGGACATGCTGGAGCTCCAGTACGAGCTGGAGTCCAAGGCAGCAAGGTGGTATGCCACCATTGACATTGCCAATGCATTTTTCTCCATTCCTTTGGCAGCAGAATGCAGGCCTCAGTTTGCTTTCACCTGGAGGGGCGTGCAGTACACCTGGAACCGACTGCCCCAGGGGTGGAAGCACAGCCCCACCATCTGCCATGGGCTGATCCAGGCTGCACTGGAAAAAGGTGAGGCTCCAGAACATTTGCAGTACATCGATGACATCATTGTGTGGGGAAACACAGCAGAAGAAGTGTTTGAGAAAGGAGAGGAAATTATCCGAATTCTCCTTGAAGCCGGTTTTGCCATCAAGAAGAATAAAGTTAAGGGACCTGCTCGTGAGATCCAGTTCCTAGGAGTGAAGTGGCAAGATGGAAGACGTCAGATTCCTACTGATGTTATTAATAAAATCACAGCTATGTCTCCACCTACTAACAAGAAGGAGACACAAGCTTTCTTGGGTGCTATAGGCTTTTGGAGAATGCACATCCCCGAGTACAGTCAGATTGTGAGCCCTCTTTACCAGGTTACTCGGAAGAAGAATGATTTTCATTGGGGCCCAGAACAACAACAAGCCTTCATCCAGATTAAACAAGAGATCGCCTTCATGTAGTAGCTCTTGGCCCCGCCAGGACAGGGGCCAGATGTGAAGAATGTGCTCTACTCTGCAGCTGGAAACCACGGTCTGTCTTGGAGTCTGTGGCAGAAGGTGCCTGGTGAGACCCGAGGCCGACCCCCTGGGATTCTGGAGCAGAAGTTACAGAGGGTCTGAAGGCAATTATACCCCGACAGAAAAGGAAATCTTGGCTGCTTATGAGGGAGTCCAAGCTGCTTCAGAGGTGATTGGCACAGAAGCACAACTCTTTCTGGCACCCCCGGTTGCCAGTGCTGGGGTGGATGTTCAGTGGGAAGGTTCCTTCCACCCACCATGCCACCAGTGCCACATGGAGCAAGTGGATAGCCCTCATTACGCAGCTGCCACTCGGATCGGGAAATTAAATCGCCCAGGGATCTTAGAAATAATTACCAACTGGCCAGAGGGAGAAAGTTTTGGTGTGACAGATGAGGAACAAGAACCGGTGACCCGGGCTGAAGAAGCACCACCTTACAACCAGCTACCGGCAGAGGAAATTCGCTATGCCCTGTTCACCGACGGTTCCTGTCGCATTGTAGGGACAAATCGGAAATGGAAAGCAGCTGTATGGAGCCCTACACGACGGGTTGCAGAAGCTACTGAAGGAGAAGGAGGGTCTAGTCAATTCGCTGAACTCAAAGCTGTCCAACTGGCTTTGAATATTGCCGAAAGAGAGAGGTGGCCAAAGCTCTATCTTTACACTGATTCCTGGATGGTAGCCAACGCTTTGTGGGGATGGCTGCAGAGATGGAAAGAGACGAACTGGCAGCGCAGAGGAAGACCAATCTGGGCTGCTGAAGAGTGGAAAGACATAGCTACTCGGTTAGACAAGCTACCCGTGAAGGTTCGCCATGTGGACGCCCATGTCCCCAGAAGTAGAGCTAATGAAGAACAGCGAAATAACCATCAAGTAAATCAAGCAGCAAAAATAGGGGTTGGAAATAGATTTAGATTGAAAACATAAGGGAGAGTTGTTCCTGGCTCGATGGGCCCATGATGCCTCAGGCCATCAGGGGAGGGATGCCACCTATAAGTGGGCACGAGACCGAGGGGTGGATCTTACCATGGACAGCATTACTCAAGTTATTCATGATTGTGACACTTGCGCTGCCATCAAGCAGGCCAAGCGGGTGAAGCCCCTCTGGTATGGAGGACGGTGGTCCAAGTACAGGTATGGGGAGGTTTGGCAGATTGATTACATCGCACTGCCTCAGACCCGCCAGGGCAAACGTTATGTGCTGACCATGGTGGAAGCCACCACCGGATGGTTGGAGACTTACCCTGTATCTCACGCTACTGCCCGCAACACCATCCTGGGCCTGGAAAAACAGGTCCTTTGGAGGCATGGTACCCCTGAGAGGATCGAGTCAGACAATGGGACTCATTTTAAGAATAACCTTGTCAACACCTGGGCTAGGGAACACGGTATTGAGTGGGTGTACCACATCCCTTACCATGCACCAGCTGCAGGTAAAGTGGAGAGGTACAATGGATTGTTAAAGACCACCTTAAAGGCATTGGGTGGGGGATCCTTTAAGAATTGGGAGCAGCATTTGGCAAAGGCCACTTGGTTAGTCAACACTCGAGGTTCCACCAACCGAGCAGGTCCTGCCCAATCTGAGTGCCTTAATACAGTAGATGGAGACAAAGTCCCAGCGGCCCATGTCAGAGGATTGCTAGGGAAGACAGTATGGATTAATCCTGCCTCGAGTACAGGCAAACCCATTCGGGGGATTGCCTTTGCTCAAGGACCTGGATGTACTTGGTGGATAATGCAGAAAGATGGAACAACCCGCTGTGTACCTCAGGGAGATCTGACTGTGGGATGAGACAGAAGGAATATGTAAATGTTGAAGGTTTGAGCAAGTCAGAGGAAGTGTTCATATTGTGTTTAATGAGTGTATATCCCAATCGTGTGTCAATGATCACGATATGGGATAAGGGGTGGAATGTCCTGGGTTGATGATTTGACTGACTCCTCACCCTGCCCCCCTTGGCCATGAAGCTGTCTGCTCCCGGGGGAGGGGCCGCCTGGGCTCTGCTCTGCGGAATGGCCTTGGTTTGCCGCGGGCTTGGCTTGGGTGGGGGGGTGGCTCGAGCGGCTGCGCACTTGGCTCTGGCTGCTGCTGCGGGTGGCTATCGCTGCTGTGGTGGTGGCTCGTGGCCTGGTTTGTGAGTTAGCTGTTTTTTGGTTTTTTTGCTTGATTTTTTTTTGACTTTATATTGCTTGAATTATTCGGTTTAGCTCGCTGCTGTTTAAGGCTTGCTGGCTATTCCGGCTGTTTTTTTCTTTCTCTCTCTCCCCCTCTCCCTTCTCCCCCTCACCCCCGAGGATTCAGCACCAGCTCCGGAGGAACCCTGCGGCCTGCCGCTGGACACCGGCCAGAGAAGCGTTTCGCCCTTCTAGTGAAGATCAAAGCGTCCAAGTTTCTCTCTCTCGGTGAAAACTTTTTTGTCACCTGGGTCTGTGCTGGGAAGTGTTTCTCTTGTATGTGTTAATAAATAGGTTTTTTCCACTTTTCCCCCTGAGTGAAATTTTTTTTTTCTTATTTCCTGGGAAGCTCTTCTGGGGGTTTTTTCCCTAAGTTTGTCCAAACTTGGACAGGGAGGGAGGATGCAAAAGGGGAGGAAAAAAAAAAGCGAGGGAGGTGGAGGAATTTAGGGAGGGAATGTGAAAAGGAGTAGAGGTGGAGTTGGGGGTTTTCAGGGAAAAATCTGTGGGAGTTTCAGGGAAAAATCTGGGAGTGTTCAGGGAAAAATCTCTGGGGGTTTTTAAGGAAAAATCTGTGTGGTTTCAGGGAAAAATCTGGAATTTTCATGGAAAAATCTCTGGGGGTTTCAGGAAAAATTTTGGATTTTCAGGGGCAAATCTGAGGAATTTCAGGAAAAATCTGTGAGTGTTCAGGGAAAAATCTCTGGGGTTTTTAAGGAAAATATGTGTGGTTTCAGGGAAAAATCTCTGGGGTTTTTAAGGAAAAATCTGTGTGGTTTCAGAGAAAAATCTGGAATTTTCAGGGAAAAATCTGGAATTTTCATGGAAAAATCTCTGGGGATTTCAGGGAAAAAATCTCTGGGGGTTTCAGGGAAAAATCTCTGGGGGTTTCAGGGAAAAATTTGGGATTTTCAGGGGCAAATCTGGGGAATTTCAGGGAAAAATCTGGGAGTGTTCAAGGAAAAGTCTCTGGGGTTTTTAAGGAAAAATCTGTGTGGTTTCAGGGAAAAATCTGGAATTTTCAGGGAAAAATCTGGGATTTTCATGGAAAAATCTCTGGGGGTTTCAGGGAAAAATCTGGAATTTTCAGGGATAAAATCTGGGGGTTTCAGGGAAAAATCTGGGGGTTTCAGGGATAAAATCTGGGGGTTCTGGAAAAATCCTGCTGGTTCCCCATGGGAGCTGCTGGGTTCGACACCCCCACCCCAGCAGAGCCCTGGGCAGAACCCACAGCCCCAAACCGATTTTGGGCTCTGTCCCCCCTTCAGCAGCACCCCCAACCCCTCCAGCCTCGGGGGGTTTTTAGTTTGGTTTGGGGTTTTCCTCCTTTTTTTTTTTTGCTGCTCTGTGGGTCTGGACAAAGCCCTGCAATCCCCCCCCCTCATTCCCGGTGGGATCCGGGGGCCCCCAGGAGGAGGAGGAGGGGAGGGGAGGAAGGGATGAGGAGGGGAGCCAAGCCCCTGACCCGCTGCTCCCACCTCAGCAAGGCGGGATTGGGCGCCTATGGGGCCGTGCTGGATTTTGGGGGAGGGGGAAGGAAGGGGGTGTCCTGGACCCTCTGCCCCTCCTCCCCCCCAGGCGGATCAGGAATTCCCAGCCCTGCCCGGATCCAGCAGCTGCTGCAGGAGCTTTGGAGCCCCCGGGTTTGGTTTGTTCCCCTGCCGAGACTCCTCGGAAATTATGGGATTTGCCTCCCTAAAAACTCCCCAATCCTTTTAGTTCCTCCCTCTGGAGTGTCCTTCCCAGATCGCTCAGAAATTATGGGATTTGTCTCCCTTAAAACTCCCCAATCCCCTTAGTTCCCCTCTCTGCAGTGTCCTTCCCAGATCCCATGGAAATTATGGGTTTGGGGCTCCCTAAAACTCCCCAACTCTTTAGTTCCCCTCTCTGCAGTGTCCTTCCCAGATCGCTCAGAAATTATGGGATTTGTCTCCCTAAAAACTCCCCAAACTCCTTAGTTCCTCCCTCTGGAATGTCATTCCCAGATCCCTTAGAAATCGTGGGATTTGCCTCCCTAAAAACTCCCCAATCCCCTTAGTTCCTCCCTCTGGAGTGTCCTTCCCAGATCCCATGGAAATTATGGGATTTGCCTCCCTAAAAACTCCCCAATCCTTTTAGTTCCTCCCTCTGGAGTGTCCTTCCCAGATCGCTCAGAAATTATGGGATTTGCCTGCCTAAAAACTCCCCAATCCCCCTAGTTCCCCTCTCTGGACTGTCCTTCCCAGATCCCTTAGAAATTATGGGATTTGCCTCCCTAAAAACTCCCCAATCCTTTTAGTTCCTCCCTCTGGAGTGTCCTTCCCAGATCGCTCAGAAATTTTGGGATTTGGGCTCCCTAAAACCTTCCCAGTCCCTTTAGTTCCTCCCTCTGGAGTGTCCTTTCCAGATCCCTTAGAAATTATGGGATTTGAGCTCCTCATCCCAATCCCTTTAGTTGCTCTCTCTGCACCATCCATACCCAGATCCCTCAGAAATTATGGGATTTGTCTCTAAAACATCCCCAATCCCTTTAGTTGCTCCCTCTGGAGTGTCCTTCCCAGATCCCATGGAAATTATGGGATTTGGGCTCCCTAGAACCTCCCCAATTCCTTTAGTTGCTCCTCTGAATGTCCTTCCCAGATCCCATGGAAATTATGGGATTTGTCTCTCTAAAACCTTCCCAACTCCTTTAGTTCCTCCCTCTGGAATGTCCTTTCCAGATCCCTTAGAAATTATGGGATTTGAGCTCCTCATCCCAATCCCTTTAGTTGCTCTCTCTGCACCATCCATTCCCAGATCCCTTAGAAATTATGGGATTTGTCTCTAAAACATCCCCAATCCCTTTAGTTCCTCCCTCTGGAGTGTCCTTCCCAGATCCCATGGAAATTATGGGATTTGTCTTCCTAAAACCTCCCCAATCCCCTTGGTTGCTCTCTCTGCAACATCCAATCCCAGATCCCTTAGAAATTATGGGATTTGTCTCCCTAAAACTCCCCAATCCCTTTAGTTCCTCCCCTCTGGAGTGTCCTTTCCAGACCGTATGAAAATTATGGGATTTGAGCTCCCTAAATCCCTCCCCAATCCCTTTGGTTGCTCTCTCTCCACATCCATTCCCAGATCCCATGGAAATTATGGGATTTGAGCTCCTCATCCCAACCCCTTTGGTTGCTCCCTCTAGACCATCCATACCCAGATCCCTCAGAAATTATGGGATTTGGGCTCCCTAAATCCCCTCCGCAACACCTTTGATTGCTCTCCCTCTGGACCAGCCATTCCCAGATCCCATGGAAATTATGGGATCTGGGCTCCCTAAAACCACCCCAACACCTTTAGTTGCTCCCTCTGGAGTGTCCTTCCCAGCTCCCTTAGAAATTATGGGATCTGGGCTCCCTAAAAACTCCCCAACTCCTTTAGTTCCTCCCTCTGGAATGTCCTTCCCAGATCCCTTAGAAATTATAGGATTTTTCTCTAAAACATCCCCAATCCCTTTGATTCCTTCCTCTGGAGTGTTCTTCCCAGATTTCTTGGAAATTATGGGATTTGGGCTCCCTAAATCCCCTCCCCAACCCCTTTAGTTGCTTTCTCTGGAGTGTCCTTCCCAGATCCCATGGAAATTATGGGATTTGGGCTCCCTAAAACCTCCCCAACCCCTCTGGTTCCTCCCTCTGTGCTTCCCAGTGTGATGGATCCCAAATGAGGGATCCCGTGTCCTGGTGCCTGCAGGCGGGTTTGGATTCTGGATGGGGTTTGGGATGAGGATTTGATGAGGTTGGAGAATGTTCCTGTGCCATTCTGGGATGGGGAAGGGAAGTCCCAAAGGATTGGAGTGGGATCCTTCTGCCTCTTCTGCCTGGAGCTTTGGGGCTGCCACTGACCAGGGACTGAGTTTTTTGGAATCCCAAACCCTGCATCCCGTCCTGGTGCCTGCAGGAGGGTTTGGATCTCGTGCGGGCTGCCCCTGAGCAGGGATTGGGGTTTTGGAATCCCAAACCCTGCA
>JAKWBO010001354.1:0-15124 GCA_034336685.1 Luscinia luscinia
GTTTGGACTGTTTCAGTGTCGATTTTAGGACTATTTCTGGCCATTTTCATATGGATTTTGAGGGGATTTTTTGTTTCTTAGTGCCAATTTGTTAGGCTGATTTTCACTGGATTTTTCCTGAAGTTTTCCCATCAATCCTTGCTGTTTTGGCTGATTGTAGATGGTTTTTGTACAGATTCCTGGAGATTTTGGGCCATTTTTGCATTTTTGGGGGTTTTGGGCCATTTAAAGTCTCATTTCCTTTGGAAGTTTGCCCAGTTATTTTTCCACTTTTTTCCTTAGAAAGTCCAGGTCACTCCCTGGGTTTTGGGGCAGATATTCGGAGTTTTTCTGGCCATTTTTGTGCAATTTCTGGAGGATTTCTGTCTTTCTTAGTAGGTATTTTTAGGCATTTTCCTGGGTTGCTAAGGTTCAATTTATGCTGGATTTTTTCCTGATGTTTTCCCCAATAATGCTTGGAATTTTGACCGGTTTGGGCTGTTTCAGTGTCGATTTTAGGACTATTTCTGGCCATTTTCATATGGATTTTGAGGGGATTTTTTGTTTCTTAGTGCCAATTTGGTAGGCTGATTTTCCCTGGATTTTTTCCTGATGTTTTCCCCAATAATGCTTGGAATTTTGACCTGTTTGGACTGTTTCAGTGTCGATTTTAGGACTATTTCTGGCCATTTTCATATGGATTTTGAGGGATTTTTGTTTCTAGGTGCCAATTTGTTAGGCTGATTATCCCTGGATTTTTCCTCATGCTATCCCATCGATCCTTGGTATTTTGGCAGATTGTAGATGGTTTTTGTACAGATTCCTGGAGATTTTGGGCCATTTTTTGGGGGGGTTTTGGGCCATTTAAAGTCTCATTTCCTTTGGAAGTTTGCCCAGATATTTTTCCAGTTCTTTCCTCAGAAATTCCAGGTCACTCCCTGGGTTTTGGGCTATGTGTTAGGAGTTTTTCTGGCCATTCTTTGTGCAATTTCTGGGGGATTTTTGTCTTTCTTAGTGGGTATTTTTAGGCGATTTCCTGGGTTGCTAAGGTTCGCTTTTCCTGGATTTTTCCTGATGTTTTCCCCAATAATGCTTGGAATTTTGACCTGTTTGGACTGTTTCAGTGGCGATTTTAGGACTATTTCTGGCCATTTTCATATGGATTTTGAGGGGATTTTTTGTTTCTTAGTGCCAATTTGGTAGGCTGATTTTCCCTGGGTTTTTCCTCATGCTATCCCATCCATCCTTGATATTTTGGCAGATTGTAGATGGTTTTTGTACAGATTCCTGGAGATTTTGGTCCATTTTTTGCATTTTTTGGGGGGGATTTTGGGCCATTTAAAGTCTCATTTCCTTTGGAAGTTTGCCCAGTTATTTTTCCAGTTTTTTCCTCAGAAATTCCTGGTCACTCCCTGGGTTTTGGGCCAGGTATATGGAATTTTTCTGGCCATTCTTTGTGCAATTTCTGGGGGATTTTTGTCTTTCTTAGTGGGTGTTTTTAGGCAATTTCCTGGGTTGCTAAGGTTCAATTTATGCTGGATTTTTCCTGATGTTTTCCCCAATAATGCTTGGAATTTTGACCAGTTTGGGCTGTTTCAGTGTCGATTTTAGGACTATTTCTGGCCATTTTCATATGGATTTTGAGGGGATTTTTTGTTTCTTAGTGCCAATTTGTTAGGCCGATTTTCACTGGATTTTTCCTGATGTTTTCCCATCAATCCTTGCTGTTTTGGCAGATTGTAGATGGTTTTTGTACAGATTCCTGGAGATTTTGGGCCATTTTTTGCACCATTTTGGGGTTCTGGGCCATTTTAAGTCTCATTTCCTTTGGAAGTTTGCCCTCTTATTTTTCCACTTTTTTCCCTTAGAAAGTCCAGGTCACTCCCTGGGTTTTGGGGCAGATATTCGGAGTTTTTCTGGCCATTTTTGGTGCAATTTCTGGAGGATTTCTGTGTTTTTTAGTAGGAATTTTTAGGCATTTTCCTGGGTTGCTAAGGTTCAATTTATGCTGGATTTTTTCCTGATGTTTTCCCCAATAATGCTTGGAATTTTGACCAGTTTGGGCTGTTTCAGTGTCGATTTTAGGACTATTTCTGGCCATTTTCATATGGATTTTGAGGGGATTTTTTGTTTCTTAGTGCCAATTTGTTAGGCTGATTTTCCCTGGATTTTTCCTGGATGCTATCCCATCAATCCTTGATATTTTGGCAGATTGTAGATGGTTTTTGTACAGATTCCTGGAGATTTTGGGCCATTTTTGCATTTTGGGGATTTTGGGCCATTTAAAGTCTCATTTCCTTTGGAAGTTTGCCCAGATATTTTTCCAGTTCTTTCCTCAGAAATTCCAGGTCACTCCCTGGGTTTTGGGCTATGTATTAGGAGTTTTTCTGGCCATTCTTTGTGCAATTTCTGGGGGATTTTTGTCTTTCTTAGTGGGTATTTTTAGGCGATTTCCTGGGTTGCTAAGGTTCGCTTTTCCTGGATTTTTCCTGATGTTTTCCCCAATAATGCTTGGAATTTTGACCGGTTTGGACTGTTTCAGTGTCGATTTTAGGACTATTTCTGGCCATTTTCATATGGATTTTGAGGGGATTTTTTGTTTCTTAGTGCCAATTTGGTAGGCTGATTTTCCCTGGATTTTTCCTCATGCTATCCCATCCATCCTTGATATTTTGGCAGATTGTAGATGGTTTTTGTACAGATTCCTGGAGATTTTGGGCCATTTTTGCATTTTTGGGGGATTTTGGGCCATTTAAAGTCTCATTTCCTTTGGAAGTTTGCCCAGTTATTTTTCCAGTTTTTTCCTCAGAAATTCCAGGTCACTCCCTGGGTTTTGGGCTAGGTATTAGGAGTTTTTCTGGCCATTCTTTGTGCAATTTCTGGGGATTTTTGTCTTTCTTAGTGGGTATTTTTAGGCAATTTCCTGGGTTGCTAAGGTTCAATTTATGCTGGATTTTTTCCTGATGTTTTCCCCAATAATGCTTGGAATTTTGACCGGTTTGGGCTGTTTCAGTGTCGATTTTAGGACTATTTCTGGCCATTTTCATATGGATTTTGAGGGGATTTTTTGTTTGTTAGTGCCAATTTGGTAGGCTGATTTTCCCTGGATTTTTTCCTGATGTTTTCCCCAATAATGCTTGGAATTTTGACCTGTTTGGACTGTTTCAGTGTCGATTTTAGGACTATTTCTGGCCATTTTCATATGGATTTTGAGGGGATTTTTTGTTTCTTAGTGCCAGTTTGTTAGGCTGATTTTCCCTGGATTTTTCCTCATGCTATCCCATCCATCCTTCGTAATTTGGCAGATTGTAGATGGTTTTTGTACAGATTCCTGGAGATTTTGGGCCATTTTTGCATTTTTGGGGATTTTGGACCATTTAAAGTCTCATTTCCTTTGGAAGTTTGCCCAGTTATTTTTCCAGTTTTTTCCTCAGAAATTCCAGGTCACTCCCTGGGTTTTGGGCCAGTGTATTAGGAGTTTTTCTGGCCATTCTTTGTGCAATTTCTGGGGATTTTTGTCTTTCTTAGTGGGTATTTTTAGGCGATTTCCTGGGTTGCTAAGGTTCAATTTATGCTGGATTTTTCCTGATGTTTTCCCCAATAATGCTTGGAATTTTGACCTGTTTGGACTGTTTCAGTGTCGATTTTAGGACTATTTCTGGCCATTTTCATATGGATTTTGAGGGGATTTTTTGTTTCTTAGTGCCAATTTGTTAGGCTGATTTTCCCTGGATTTTTTCCTGATGTTTTCCCCAATAATGCTTGGAATTTTGACCTGTTTGGACTGTTTCAGTGTCGATTTTAGGACTATTTCTGGCCATTTTCATATGGATTTTGAGGGGATTTTTTGTTTCTTAGTGCCAATTTGGTAGGCTGATTTTCCCTGGATTTTTCCTCATGCTATCCCATCGATCCTTGGTATTTTGGCAGATTGTAGATGGTTTTTGTACAGATTCCTGGAGATTTTGGGCCATTTTTTGGGGGGATTTTGGGCCATTTAAAGTCTCATTTCCTTTGGAAGTTTGCCCAGATATTTTTCCAGTTCTTTCCTCAGAAATTCCAGGTCACTCCCTGGGTTTTGGGCTATGTATTAGGAGTTTTTCTGGCCATTCTTTGTGCAATTTCTGGGGGATTTTTGTCTTTCTTAGTGGGTATTTTTAGGCGATTTCCTGGGTTGCTAAGGTTCGCTTTTCCTGGATTTTTCCGGATGTTTTCCCCAATAATGCTTGGAATTTTGACCGGTTTGGGCTGTTTCAGTGTCGATTTTAGGACTATTTCTGGCCATTTTCATATGGATTTTGAGGGGATTTTTTGTTTCTTAGTGCCAATTTGGTAGGCTGATTTTCCCTGGATTTTTCCTCATGCTATCCCATCGATCCTTGGTATTTTGGCAGATTGTAGATGGTTTTTGTACAGATTCCTGGAGATTTTGGGCCATTTTTTGCATTTTTTGGGGGGGATTTTGGGCCATTTAAAGTCTCATTTCCTTTGGAAGTTTGCCCAGTTATTTTTCCAGTTTTTTCCTCAGAAATTCCAGGTCACTCCCTGGGTTTTGGGCCAGGTATTTGGAATTTTTCTGGCCATTCTTTGTGCAATTTCTGGGGGATTTTTGTCTTTCTTAGTGGGTGTTTTTAGGCAATTTCCTGGGTTGCTAAGGTTCAATTTATGCTGGATTTTTTCCTGATGTTTTCCCCAATAATGCTTGGAATTTTGACCGGTTTGGACTGTTTCAGTGTCGATTTTAGGACTATTTCTGGCCATTTTCATATGGATTTTGAGGGGATTTTTTGTTTCTTAGTGCCAATTTGGTAGGCTGATTTTCCCTGGATTTTTCCTCATGCTATCCCATCGATCCTTGGTATTTTGGCAGATTGTAGATGGTTTTTGTACAGATTCCTGGAGATTTTGGGCCATTTTTTGCACCATTTTGGGGGTTCTGGGCCATTTAAAGTCTCATTTCCTTTGGAAGTTTGCCCAGTTATTTTTCCACTTTTTTCCTTAGAAAGTCCAGGTCACTCCCTGGGTTTTGGGGCAGATATTCGGAGTTTTTCTGGCCATTTTTGGTGCAATTTCTGGAGGATTTCTGTGTTTTTTAGTAGGAATTTTTAGGCATTTTCCTGGGTTGCTAAGGTTCAATTTATGCTGGATTTTTTCCTGATGTTTTCCCCAATAATGCTTGGAATTTTGACCGGTTTGGGCTGTTTCAGTGTCGATTTTAGGACTATTTCTGGCCATTTTCATATGGATTTTGAGGGGATTTTTTGTTTCTTAGTGCCAATTTGGTAGGCTAATTTTCCCTGGATTTTTCTGGATGCTATCCCATCAATCCTTGATATTTTGGCAGATTGTAGATGGTTTTTGTACAGATTCCTGGAGATTTTGGGCCATTTTTTGGGGGGATTTTGGGCCATTTAAAGTCTCATTTCCTTTGGAAGTTTGCCCAGATATTTTTCCAGTTCTTTCCTCAGAAATTCCAGGTCACTCCCTGGGTTTTGGGCTATGTATTAGGAGTTTTTCTGGCCATTCTTTGTGCAATTTCTGGGGGATTTTTGTCTTTCTTAGTGGGTATTTTTAGGCAATTTCCTGGGTTGCTAAGGTTCAATTTATGCTGGATTTTTTCCTGATGTTTTCCCCAATAATGCTTGGAATTTTGACCTGTTTGGACTGTTTCAGTGTCGATTTTAGGACTATTTCTGGCCATTTTCATATGGATTTTGAGGGGATTTTTTGTTTCTTAGTGCCAATTTGTTAGGCTGATTTTCCCTAGATTTTTCCTGATGCTTTCCCATCCATCCTTGGTATTTTGGCAGATTGTAGATGGTTTTTGTACGGATTCCAGGAGTTTCTGGGCCATTTTTTGCGCCTTTTAGGGGGTTTTGGGCCATTTTAAGTCGCATTTCCTCTGGAAGTTTGCCCAGTTATTTTTCCAGTTTTTTCCTTAGAAATCGCAGGACACTCACTGGGTTTTGGGGCCGATATTAGGAGTTTTTCTGGCCATTATGGGTGCAATTTCTGGGGGATTTCTGTGTTTCTTAGTGGGAATTTTTAGGCATTTTCCTGGGTTGCTAAGGTTCAATTTATCCTGGATTTTTTCCTGATGTTTTCCCCAATAATGCTTGGAATTTTGACCGGTTTGGGCTGTTTCAGTGTTGATTTTAGGACTATTTCTGGCCATTTTCATATGGATTTTGAGGGGATTTTTTGTTTCTTAGTGCCAATTTGGTAGGCTGATTTTCCCTGGATTTTTCCTCATGCTATCCCATCGATCCTTGGTATTTTGGCAGATTGTAGATGGTTTTTGTACAGATTCCTGGAGATTTTGGGCCATTTTTTGCACCATTTTGGGGATTTTGGGCCATTTAAAGTCTCATTTCCTTTGGAAGTTTGCCCAGTTATTTTTCCACTTTTTTCCTTAGAAAGTCCAGGTCACTCCCTGGGTTTTGGGCCAGATATTAGGAGTTTTTCTGGCCATTCTTTGTGCAATTTCTGGGGGATTTCTGTGTTTTTTAGTAGGAATTTTTAGGCAATTTCCTGGGTTGCTAAGGTTCAATTTATGCTGGATTTTTTCCTGATGTTTTCCCCAATAATGCTTGGAATTTTGACCGGTTTGGGCTGTTTCAGTGTCGATTTTAGGACTATTTCTGGCCATTTTCATATGGATTTTGAGGGGATTTTTGTTTCTTAGTGCCAATTTGGTAGGCTGATTTTCCTGGATTTTTCCTGATGCTATCCCATCAATCCTTGATATTTTGGCAGATTGTAGATGGTTTTTGTACAGATTCCTGGAGATTTTGGGCCATTTTTTGGGGGGATTTTGGGCCATTTAAAGTCTCATTTCCTTTGGAAGTTTGCCCAGATATTTTTCCAGTTTTTTCCTCAGAAATTCCAGGTCACTCCCTGGGTTTTGGGCTATGTATTAGGAGTTTTTCTGGCCATTCTTTGTGCAATTTCTGGGGGATTTTTGTCTTTCTTAGTGGGTGTTTTTAGGCAATTTCCTGGGTTGCTAAGGTTCAATTTATGCTGGATTTTTTCCTGATGTTTTCCCCAATAATGCTTGGAATTTTGACCTGTTTGGACTGTTTCAGTGTCGATTTTAGGACTATTTCTGGCCATTTTCATATGGATTTTGAGGGGATTTTTTGTTTCTTAGTGCCAATTTGGTAGGCTGATTTTCCCTGGATTTTTCCTCATGCTATCCCATCGATCCTTGGTATTTTGGCAGATTGTAGATGGTTTTTGTACAGATTCCTGGAGATTTTGGGCCATTTTTTGCATTTTTTGGGGGGGTTTTGGGCCATTTAAAGTCTCATTTCCTTTGGAAGTTTGCCCAGTTATTTTTCCACTTTTTTCCTTAGAAAGTCCAGGTCACTCCCTGGGTTTTGGGGCAGATATTCGGAGTTTTTCTGGCCATTTTTGTGCAATTTCTGGAGGATTTCTGTGTTTCTTAGTAGGAATTTTTAGGCATTTTCCTGGGTTGCTAAGGTTCAATTTATGCTGGATTTTTCCTGATGTTTTCCCCAATAATGCTTGGAATTTTGACCGGTTTGGGCTGTTTCAGTGTCGATTTTAGGACTATTTCTGGCCATTTTCATATGGATTTTGAGGGATTTTTTGTTTCTTAGTGCCAATTTTTTAGGCTGATTTTCCCTGGATTTTTTCCTGATGTTTTCCCCAATAATGCTTGGAATTTTGACCTGTTTGGGCTGTTTCAGTGTCGATTTTAGGACTATTTCTGGCCATTTTCATATGGATTTTGAGGGGATTTTTTGTTTCTAGGTGCCAATTTGGTAGGCTGATTTTCCCTGGATTTTTCCTCATGCTATCCCATCGATCCTTCGTAATTTGGCAGATTGTAGATGGTTTTTGTACAGATTCCTGGAGATTTTGGTCCATTTTTTGCATTTTTTGGGGGGGATTTTGGGCCATTTAAAGTCTCATTTCCTTTGGAAGTTTGCCCAGTTATTTTTCCAGTTCTTTCCTCAGAAATTCCTGGTCACTCCCTGGGTTTTGGGCCAGGTATTTGGAATTTTTCTGGCCATTCTTTGTGCAATTTCTGGGGGATTTTTGTCTTTCTTAGTGGGTGTTTTTAGGCAATTTCCTGGGTTGCTAAGGTTCAATTTATGCTGGATTTTTTCCTGATGTTTTCCCCAATAATGCTTGGAATTTTGACCGGTTTGGGCTGTTTCAGTGTCGATTTTAGGACTATTTCTGGCCATTTTCATATGGATTTTGAGGGATTTTTTGTTTCTTAGTGCCAATTTGGTAGGCTGATTTTCCCTGGATTTTTCCTCATGCTATCCCATCAATCCTTGGTATTTTGGCAGATTGTAGATGGTTTTTGTACAGATTCCTGGAGATTTTGGGCCATTTTTGCATTTTGGGGATTTTGGGCCATTTAAAGTCTCATTTCCTTTGGAAGTTTGCCCAGTTATTTTTCCAGTTTTTTCCTCAGAAATTCCAGGTCACTCCCTGGGTTTTGGGGCTAGGTATTAGGAGTTTTTCTGGCCATTCTTTGTGCAATTTCTGGAGGATTTTTGTCTTTCTTAGTGGGTATTTTTAGGCGATTTTCCTGGGTTGCTAAGGTTCGCTTTTCCTGGATTTTTCCGGATGTTTTCCCCAATAATGCTTGGAATTTTGACCTGTTTGGACTGTTTCAGTGTCGATTTTAGGACTATTTCTGGCCATTTTCATATGGATTTTGAGGGGATTTTTGTTTCTTAGTGCCAATTTGTTAGGCTGATTTTCCCTGGATTTTTTCCTGATGTTTTCCCCAATAATGCTTGGAATTTTGACCTGTTTGGACTGTTTCAGTGTCGATGTTAGGACTATTTCTGGCCATTTTCATATGGATTTTGAGGGGATTTTTTGTTTCTAGGTGCCAATTTGGTAGGCTGATTTTCCCTGGATTTTTCCTCATGCTATCCCATCCATCCTTCGTAATTTGGCAGATTGTAGATGGTTTTTGTACAGATTCCTGGAGATTTTGGGCCATTTTTTGCATTTTTTGGGGGGATTTTGGGCCATTTAAAGTCTCATTTCCTTTGGAAGTTTGCCCAGATATTTTTCCAGTTTTTTCCTCAGAAATTCCAGGTCACTCCCTGGGTTTTGGGCTATGTATTAGGAGTTTTTCTGGCCATTCTTTGTGCAATTTCTGGGGGATTTTTGTCTTTCTTAGTGGGTGTTTTTAGGCAATTTCCTGGGTTGCTAAGGTTCAATTTATGCTGGATTTTTTCCTGATGTTTTCCCCAATAATGCTTGGAATTTTGACCGGTTTGGGCTGTTTCAGTGTCGATTTTAGGACTATTTCTGGCCATTTTCATATGGATTTTGAGGGGATTTTTTGTTTCTTAGTGCCAATTTGGTAGGCTGATTTTCCCTGGATTTTTCCTCATGCTATCCCATCGATCCTTGGTATTTTGGCAGATTGTAGATGGTTTTTGTACAGATTCCTGGAGATTTTGGGCCATTTTTTGCACCGTTTTGGGGTTCTGGGCCATTTAAAGTCTCATTTCCTTTGGAAGTTTGCCCTCTTATTTTTCCACTTTTTTCCCTTAGAAAGTCCAGGTCACTCCCTGGGTTTTGGGGCAGATATTCGGAGTTTTTCTGGCCATTTTTGGTGCAATTTCTGGAGGATTTCTGTGTTTTTTAGTAGGAATTTTTAGGCATTTTCCTGGGGTTGCTAAGGTTCAATTTTATGCTGGATTTTTTCCTGATGTTTTCCCCAATAATGCTTGGAATTTTGACCGGTTTTGGGCTGTTTTCAGTGTCGATTTTAGGACTATTTCTGGCCATTTTCATATGGATTTTGAGGGATTTTTGTTTCTTAGTGCCAATTTGGTAGGCTGATTTTCCCCTGGATTTTTCCTCGATGCTATCCCATCAATCCTTGATATTTTGGCAGATTGTAGATGGTTTTTTGTACAGATTCCTGGAGATTTTGGGCCATTTTTTTGGGGGATTTTGGGCCATTTAAAGTCTCATTTCCTTTGGAAGTTTGCCCAGATATTTTCCAGTTTTTTCCTCAGAAATTCCAGGTCACTCCCTGGGTTTTGGGGCTATGTATTAGGAGTTTTCTGGCCATTCTTTGTGCAATTTTCTGGGGATTTTTGTCTTTCTTAGTGGGTATTTTTAGGCGATTTCCTGGGTTGCTAAGGTTCGCTTTTCCTGGATTTTTCCGGATGTTTTCCCCAATAATGCTTGGAATTTTGACCGGTTTGGGCTGTTTCAGTGTCGATATTAGGACTATTTCTGGCCATTTTCATATGGATTTTGAGGGGATTTTTTGTTTCTTAGTGCCAATTTGTTAGGCTGATTTCCCTGGATTTTTTCCTGATGTTTTCCCCAATAATGCTTGGAATTTTGACCTGTTTTGGACTGTTTCAGTGTCGATTTTAGGACTATTTCTGGCCATTTTCATATGGATTTTGAGGGATTTTTGTTTCTAGGTGCCAATTTTGGTAGGCTGATTTTCCTGGATTTTCCTCATGCTATCCCATCCATCCTTCGTAATTTTGGCAGATTGTAGATGGTTTTTGTACAGATTCCTGGAGATTTTGGGCCATTTTTGCATTTTTTGGGGATTTTTGGGCCATTTAAAGTCTCATTTCCTTTGGAAGTTTGCCCAGATATTTTCCAGTTTTTCCTCAGAAAATTCCAGGTCACTCCCTGGGTTTTGGGCTATGTATTAGGAGTTTTTCTGGCCATTCTTTGTGCAATTTTCTGGGGATTTTTGTCTTTCTTAGTGGGTATTTTTAGGCGATTTCCTGGGGTTGCTAAGGTTCGCTTTTCCTGGATTTTCCGGATGTTTTCCCCCAATAATGCTTGGAATTTTGAGCGGTTTGGGCTGTTTCAGTGTCGATATTAGGACTATTTCTGGCCATTTTCATATGGATTTTGAGGGGATTTTTGTTTCTTAGTGCCAATTTGTTAGGCTGATTTTCCCTGGATTTTTTCCTGATGTTTTCCCCAATAATGCTTGGAATTTTGACCTGTTTGGACTGTTTCAGTGTCGATGTTAGGACTATTTCTGGCCATTTTCATATGGATTTTGGGGGATTTTTTGTTTCTAGGTGCCAATTTGGTAGGCTGATTTTCCCTGGATTTTTCCTCATGCTATCCCATCCATCCTTCGTAATTTTGGCAGATTGTAGATGGTTTTTGTACAGATTCCTGGAGATTTTGGGCCATTTTTGCATTTTTGGGGATTTTGGGCCATTTTAAAGTCTCATTTCCTTTGGAAGTTTGCCCAGTTATTTTTCCAGTTTTTTCCTCAGAAATTCCAGGTCACTCCCTGGGTTTTTGGGCTATGTATTAGGAGTTTTTCTGGTCATTCTTTGTGCAATTTTCTGGGGATTTTTGTCTTTCTTAGTGGGTGTTTTTAGGCAATTTCCTGGGTTGCTAAGGTTCAATTTTATGCTGGATTTTTTCCTGATGTTTTCCCCAATAATGCTTGGAATTTTGACTGGTTTGGACTGTTTTCAGTGTCGATATTTGGACTATTTCTGGCCATTTTCATATGGATTTTAAGGGGATTTTTGTTTCTTAGTGCCAATTTGTTAGGCTGATTTTCACTGGATTTTTCTGGATGCTATCCCATCGATCCTTGGTATTTTGGCAGATTGTAGATGGTTTTTGTACAGATTCCTGGAGATTTTGGGCCATTTTGCACCGTTTTGGGGGTTCTGGGCCATTTAAAGTCTCATTTCCTTTGGAAGTTTGCCCTCTTATTTTTCCACTTTTTCCCTTAGAAAGTCCAGGTCACTCCCTGGGTTTTGGGGCAGATATTCGGAGTTTTCTGGCCATTTTTGGTGCAATTTCTGGAGGATTTCTGTGTTTTTAGTAGGAATTTTTAGGCATTTTCCTGGGTTGCTAAGGTTCAATTTATGCTGGATTTTTTCCTGATGTTTTCCCCAATAATGCTTGGAATTTTGACCGGTTTGGGCTGTTTCAGTGTCGATTTTAGGATTATTTCTGGCCATTTTCATATGTATTTTGAGGGATTTTTGTTTCTTAGTGCCAATTTGGTAGGCTGATTTTCCCTGGATTTTTCCTCATGCTATCCCATCGATCCTTGGTATTTTGGCAGATTGTAGATGGTTTTTGTACAGATTCCTGGAGATTTTGGTCCATTTTTGCATTTTTGGGGGATTTTGGGCCATTTAAAGTCTCATTTTCCTTTGGAAGTTTTGCCCAGTTATTTTTCCAGTTTTTTCCTCAGAAATTCCTGGTCACTCCCTGGGTTTTGGGCCAGGTATTTGGAATTTTTCTGGCCATTCTTTGTGCAATTTCTGGGGGATTTTTGTCTTTCTTAGTGGGTGTTTTTAGGCAATTTCCTGGGTTGCTAAGGTTCAATTTATGCTGGATTTTTTCCTGATGTTTTCCCCAATAATGCTTGGAATTTTGAGCGGTTTGGGCTGTTTCAGTGTCGATTTTAGGACTATTTCTGGCCATTTTCATATGGATTTTGAGGGGATTTTTTGTTTCTTAGTGCCAATTTGGTAGGCTGATTTTCCCTGGATTTTTCCTGATGTTTTCCCATCAATCCTTGCTGTTTTGGCAGATTGTAGATGGTTTTTGTACAGATTCCTGGAGATTTTGGGCCATTTTTTGAGGGGATTTTGGGCCATTTAAAGTCTCATTTCCTTTGGAAGTTTGCCCAGATATTTTCCAGTTTTTTCCTCAGAAATTCCAGGTCACTCCCTGGGGTTTTGGGCTATGTATTAGGAGTTTTTCTGGCCATTCTTTGTGCAATTTCTGGGGATTTTGTCTTTCTTAGTGGGTATTTTAGGCGATTTCCTGGGTTGCTAAGGTTCGCTTTTCCTGGATTTTTCCGGATGTTTCCCCAATAATGCTTGGAATTTTGACCGGTTTGGGCTGTTTCAGTGTCGATATTAGGACTATTTCTGGCCATTTTTCATATGGATTTTGAGGGATTTTTGTTTCTTAGTGCCAATTTGTTAGGCTGATTTTCCCTGTATTTTTTCCTGATGTTTTCCCCAATAATGCTTGGAATTTTGACCTGTTTGGACTGTTTCAGTGTCGATTTTAGGACTATTTCTGGCCATTTTCATATGGATTTTGGGGGGATTTTTTGTTTCTAGGTGCCAATTTGGTAGGCTGATTTTCCCTGGATTTTTCCTCATGCTATCCCATCCATCCTTCGTAATTTGGCAGATTGTAGATGGTTTTTGTACAGATTCCTGGAGATTTTGGGCCATTTTTTGCATTTTTTGGGGGGGATTTTGGGCCATTTAAAGTCTCATTTCCTTTGGAAGTTTGCCCAGATATTTTTCCAGTTTTTTCCTCAGAAATTCCAGGTCACTCCCTGGGTTTTGGGCTATGTATTAGGAGTTTTTCTGGCCATTCTTTGTGCAATTTCTGGGGTATTTTTGTCTTTCTTAGTGGGTATTTTTAGGCGATTTCTTGGGTTGCTAAGGTTCGCTTTTCCTGGATTTTTCCGGATGTTTTCCCCAATAATGCTTGGAATTTTGAGCGGTTTGGGCTGTTTCAGTGTTGATATTAGGACTATTTCTGGCCATTTTCATATGGATTTTGAGGGGATTTTTTGTTTCTTAGTGCCAATTTGTAAGGCTGATTTTCCCTGGATTTTTTCCTGATGTTTTCCCCAATAATGCTTGGAATTTTGACCTGTTTGGACTGTTTCAGTGTCGATTTTAGGACTATTTCTGGCCATTTTCATATGGATTTTGGGGGGATTTTTTGTTTCTAGGTGCCAATTTGGTAGGCTGATTTTCCCTGGATTTTTCTTGATGCTATCCCATCGATCCTTCGTAATTTGGCAGATTGTAGATGGTTTTTGTACAGATTCCTGGAGATTTTGGGCCATTTTTTGCATTTTTTGGGGGGATTTTGGGCCATTTAAAGTCTCATTTCCTTTGGAAGTTTGCCCAGTTATTTTTCCAGTTTTTTCCTCAGAAATTCCTGGTCACTCCCTGGGTTTTGGGCCAGGTATTTGGAATTTTTCTGGCCATTCTTTGTGCAGTTTCTGGGGGATTTTTGTCTTTCTTAGTGGGTGTTTTTAGGCAATTTCCTGGGTTGCTAAGGTTCAATTTATGCTGGATTTTTTCCTGATGTTTTCCCCAATAATGCTTGGAATTTTGAGCGGTTTGGGCTGTTTCAGTGTCGATTTTAGGACTATTTCTGGCCATTTTCATATGGATTTTGAGGGGATTTTTTGTTTCTTAGTGCCAATTTGGTAGGCTGATTTTCCCTGGATTTTTTCCTGATGTTTTCCCATCAATCCTTGCTGTTTTGGCAGATTGTAGATGGTTTTTGTACAGATTCCTGGAGATTTTGGGCCATTTTTTGGGGGGATTTTGGGCCATTTAAAGTCTCATTTCCTTTGGAAGTTTGCCCAGTTATTTTTCCAGTTTTTTCCTCAGAAATTCCAGGTCACTCCCTGGGTTTTGGGCTATGTATTAGGAGTTTTTCTGGCCATTCTTTGTGCAATTTCTGGGGGATTTTTGTCTTTCTTAGTGGGTATTTTTAGGCGATTTCCTGGGTTGCTAAGGTTCGCTTTTCCTGGATTTTTCCGGATGTTTTCCCCAATAATGCTTGGAATTTTGAGCGGTTTGGGCTGTTTCAGTGTCGATATTAGGACTATTTCTGGCCATTTTCATATGGATTTTGAGGGGATTTTTTGTTTCTTAGTGCCAATTTGTTAGGCTGATTTTCCCTGTATTTTTTCCTGATGTTTTCCCCAATAATGCTTGGAATTTTGACCTGTTTGGACTGTTTCAGTGTCGATGTTAGGACTATTTCTGGCCATTTTCATATGGATTTTGGGGGATTTTTGTTTCTAGGTGCCAATTTGGTAGGCTGATTTTCCCTGGATTTTTCCTCATGCTATCCCATCCATCCTTCGTAATTTGGCAGATTGTAGATGGTTTTTGTACAGATTCCTGGAGATTTTGGGCCATTTTTTGCATTTTTGGGGGATTTTGGGCCATTTAAAGTCTCATTTCCTTTGGAAGTTTGCCCAGTTATTTTTCCAGTTTTTTCCTCAGAAATTCCAGGTCACTCCCTGGGTTTTGGGCTATGTATTAGGAGTTTTTCTGGCCATTCTTTGTGCAATTTCTGGGGTATTTTTGTCTTTCTTAGTGGGTATTTTTAGGCGATTTCTTGG
>JAKWBO010001355.1:0-15124 GCA_034336685.1 Luscinia luscinia
GCAGAAATCCAAGAAAAAGAGGCAGAAATCACAGAAAATTGAGGAAGTCAATGAAAAGCGGGACGAAATCAGGAAAAGGGCAGAAATCAAAGGAAGTTGAAATCAAGGAAAGGGTCGGAAACCAGGAGAGGAGCCAGGACCCGGCTCTGCCTCCCAAAATCCCCGAGGAGCCAGGAGCGTTTCCACCGGGCCAAACCTTCCCTCCGAGCTGGGAATTCACCCTCAGAACATTCGGCTGAAATTCCCATTTTTCCCCGAGAGTTGTCCCGGGGAGTTGGGGCTCCGGGAGCTGCCAGGGACAGCGAGGGCCGCGGAAACTCCAGATTTTCCCACTGGATGCCGCGGGAGGCGGGAGGATCCTCCTGGGGTTCTGTTCCCCCGAGGGTTTCCCAGCTCTGATTCCCGGATTTCCAGCAGGCACCGGCCACGAGCGATATTCCCAGGAATTATTATTTTTTGGGACTGCCAAATAAAAAAAAAATAAATAAATCTTCCAGAGGATGTTCCGGGGTTTTCCAGCAGCTTTGGTTTTCCAGGGAATGGTTTGGATCTCCCAGAAATCCTGCGGATCCTGGAGGCGGGATCTCAGAGGAGGAGAAGGGGGATGGGAGAAAGGAGAAAGGGATCTGAACTGGAATGGGATCTGAGACTGGGAATGGGATCTGAACTGCGGAATGGGAACTGGGCATAGGAATGGGATCTGAACTGGGAATGGGATCTGAGGCTGGGAATGGGATCTGAACTGGGAATGGGATCCTGAACTGGGAATGGGATCTGAACTGGGAATGGATCACAGGCTGGGAATGGGGATCACGAGGCTGGGAATGGGATCTGCAGACTGGGAATGGGATCACAGGCTGGGAATGGGATCTGAACTGGAATGGGATCTGAGCTGGGAATGGGATCTGAACTGGGAATGGGACCTGAACTGGGAATGGGATCTGAACTGGGAAAAAGATCCTGAACTGGGAATGGGATCCTGAGCTGGGGAATGGGATCTGAACTGGGAATGGGATCAATTCCTGTAGGTATAATCCTTCCCCAGTTCAGATCCCATTCCCAATCCCCAGGCCAGTTCGGGATCCCATTCCCAGGACTGAGTCTCATTCCCGGTTCAGATCCATTCGAGTTCAAGTCCGATTCGCCAGATTCGAATCCATTCCCAGTTCAGAATCCCATTCAGCTCAGATCCATTCCCAACTCAGGCTCCAGGCTGACAGAAATTCCCCAGTTCCATTTTCAGTTCCACTTTTCCCGTCCCGGTTGGGATCCGCCCCAACTCCGGCCCCAATCCCAGCCGGAATTAACCGCGGGCTCTCCGGACCCTTCGCTCCCAATCCGATTTTTATCGATTTTCTGCTCTAACCCGCTCCTCTCCCAGGGCTGACAGGCAGAACACAAACATCTCTCCCTTCCCTCCTCACCTCTCCCTCCTGTTTGCTCTTGATCCAGGAGGAAAACTTTTCGGCCGCTCCTTCCCGTCCCGCTGACTCCGCCACGCTCGGCCGCCAAGGAATCAAAATATTTGCGTTTGGCCACGGGTTTGATTCCCTTTTCAGCGACTCCGGGCTGCGAAGCGCTTTGTGCCGAGATCCGCCCAGGTGTAAAACGGCGGCTCTGGGGCGGGGCCAGCAGCTCTGAGCCGAAATCCCGGAGTTCAGCCCGGTCTGCAGACCCCAAAATCATTGATTTCAGCCCAGTCTGCGACCCCAAAATTCCTGATTTCAGCCCAGTCTACGACCCCAAATAATTGATTTTAGCCCAGTCTGTGACCCCAAATCGTTGATCTTAGCCCGGTCTGTGACCCCAAATTCCTGATTTTAGCCGGTCTGTGACCCCAAATCATTGATCTTAGCCTGGTCTGTGACCCCAAATTCCTGATTTTATCCCAATCTGTGACCCCAAATCATTGATCTTAGCCCAGTCTGCGGCCCCAAATTCTGGATTTTATCCCAGTCTATGACCCCAAACCCTTTATTTTAGCCCGATCTGTGACCCCAAATTCTGGATTTTATCCCAATCTGGGACCCCAAATCATTGATTTTAGCCCAGTCTGTGACCCCAAATCATTGATCTTAGCCTGGTCTGTGACCCCAAATTCTTTATTTTAGCCCAGTCTGTGACCCCAAATTCTTTATTTTAGCCCAGTCTAGTGACCCCAAATCATTGATCTTAGCCTGATCTGTGACCCCAAATTCCTAGATTTTATCCCAATCTGTGACCCCAAATCATTGATTTTAGCCTGGTCTGTGACCCCAAATTCCTGATTTTATCCCAATCTGTGACCCCAAATCATTGATCTTAGCCCGGTCTGTGACCCCAAATCATTGATTTTATCCCGGTCTGTGACCCCAAATTCTTTATTTTATCCCAGTCTGCGACCTCCAAATTCTGGATTTTAGCCCAGTCTGTGACCCCAAATCCTTTATTTTAGCCTGATCTGTGACCCCAAATCATTGATTTTATCCCAGTCTGTGACCCCAAATCATTGATCTTAGCCGGTCTGTGACCCCAAATTCCTGATTTTAGCCCAGTCTGTGACCCCAGAATTCTTGATTTTAGCCCAGTCTGTGACCCCCAAATCACATTGATCTTAGCCCGGTCTGTGACCCAAAATTCTTTATTTTATCCCAGCCTGTGACCCCAAATCCTTTATTTTATCCCAATCTGTGACTCCAAATCCTTTATTTTTAGTCTGATCTGTGACCCCAAATCACTGATTTTAGCCTGATCTGTGACCCCAAATTCTTTATTTTATCCCAGTCTGCGACCTCAAATTCTGGATTTTAGCCCAGTCTGTGACCCCAAATTCCTGATTTTAGCCCGGTCTGTGACCCCAAATCATTGATCTTAGCCTGATCTGTGACCCCAAATTCTTTATTTTAGCCCAGTCTGTGACCCCAAATTCTTTATTTTAGCCCAGTCTGTGACCCCAAATCATTGATCTTAGCCTGATCTGTGACCCCAAATTCTTTATTTTATCCCAGTCTATGACCCCAAACCCTTTATTTTAGCCTGGTCTCTGACCCCAAATCCTTTATTTTAGCCCGGTCTGTGACCCCAAATCATTGATTTTATCCCAGTCTGTGACCCCAAATTCTGGATTTTAGCCCAATCTGTGACCCCAAATTCTTGATTTCAGCCCGCTCTGTGACCTCAAATCCTTGATTTTAGCCCAGACTGTGACACAAATTATTTTAGCCGACCCTCTGACCCTAAATCCTTGATTTCAGCCCAGTCTGTGACCCCAAATCCTTGATTTTATCCCAATCTGTGACTCCAAATCCTTTATTTCAGCCTGTTCTGTGACCCCAAATTCCTGATTTTAGCCTGGTCTGTGACCCAGTTCTGCCACTTCATCTGCCACAAACACACAGAGTTCTTCAAGGGAGGATGAAGAACTTTTCCAGTTCTAAATCTGCTTTTTGGGTATTTTTTTTCCCCCCCAAATAGAATAAAAGGGTTTTTTAAGTGTTTTCTTCACTGTTTCCCAGTGCAGGATCCAGGTGGGAAACGCTGCCACACTTGTGTCACTGGAGCTCGAGGAAATAAAAAATCCTGCAGGAATTCCAGCCCTAAATATTGTCAATTTTGGGGTTTTAGTGCTGGAATTCAGCAGCTCCAGCCCCCTCAGAGCATCCTCACCTTTCCCTCTCCCACTTTCTGCTTTTTTTCCACCTCAATAATCCCATTTTTGGCTGGGAATAGGAAAACCAGGATTTCCTCCTGTTTTCCTTTCCACCTGCTCCCAGGTTTGCCAAACAAAAAAATCAATTTCTCATCGCCTGCAGGAAGCTGAACCCTCCCAGATCAAATCCATCCATCACCTGGATTTCCATTTTTATTATGATTTTTATTTGCTTTTGGCGAGGCTTGGAGCAGGTGAGAAGAGGAAGGTGCAGAGTGATGCCCCCGGGGCTGCTCTGCCCAGGAGAAATGGTGAATAAATAATGAATAAATGGTGGATAAATAGTGGATAAATGGTGAATAAATGGTGGATAAATGGTGGATAAATAGTGGATAAATAGTGGAAAAATATTGGATAAATAGAGGATAAATGGTGGATAAATAGTGGATAAATAGAGGATAAATGGTGGATAAATGCTGGATAAATGGTGGATAAATGGTGAATAAATGATGAATAAATGGTGAATTAATGGTGAATAAATGGTGAATAAATGGTGGATAAATAGTGGATAAATAGGGAATAAATAGGGAATAAATAGTGGAAAAATAGTGGATAAATGGTGAATAAATGGTGGATACATGGTGAATTAATGGTGAATTAATGATGAATAAATGGTGGATAAATGGTGATTAATGGTGAATAAATGGTGGATAAATAGTGGATAAATAGTGGATAAACAGTGGATAAATGGTGAATAAATGGTGGATAAATAGTGGAGAAATAGTGAATAAATGGTGAATAAATGGTGAATAAATGGTGAATTAATGGTGAATAAATAGTGGATAAATAGTGGATAAATGGTGATTAATGGTGAATAAATAATGGATAAATGGTGGATAAATGGTGAATAAATGGTGGATAAATGGTGGATAAATGGTGAATAAATGGTGGATAAATGGTGGATAAATGGTGAATAAATGGTGAATAAATGGTGGATAAATGGCGAATAAATGGTGAATAAATAGTGGATAAATAGTGGATAAATAGGGAATAAATAGTGGATAAATAGGGAATAAATAGTGGATAAATAGTGGAAAAATAGTGGATAAATGGTGAATAAATGGCGGATAAATGGTGAATAAATGGCGGATAAATGGTGGATAAATGGTGAATAAATGGTGGATAAATGGTGAATTAATGGTGAATAAATGGTGGATACATGGTGGATAAATGGTGAATTAATGGTGAATAAATGGTGGATAAATAGTGGATAAATAGTGGATAAATGGTGAATAAATTTTCCATTTTCCTCCTCCCAGAATGAATTTTCCGTTTTCTATTTTTCTATTTTTCTATTTTTCTATTTCCCATTTTCCTCCTCCCAGAATAAATTTTCCATTTTTTATTTTTCTATTTTTCTATTTTCTATTTTCTATTTTCCTCCTCCCAGAATAAATTTTCCATTTTCGATTTTCTATTTTTCTATTTTCTATTTTCCTCCTCCCACAATGAAGTTTCCATTTTTCTCCTCCCAGAATAAATTTTCCATTTTCTATTTTTCTATTTTTCTATTTTTCTATTTTCTATTTTCCTCCTCCCAGAATAAATTTTCCATTTTCTATTTTCTATTTTTCTATTTTTCTATTTTCCATTTTCCTCCTCCCTGGATGCATTTCCCTTGAGCAGCTCCTGCAGACGAATCTCCAGGAATTCCCAGACTCCTGCTGCAGGATTTTGACCCTGTAGCTGATTTTTCTTTATTTTTTTTCCTCTTTTTTCTTGATTTTTTTCAATTTTCTCAACAATTGATGTGAAAACCCCCAAAATTTCCCCAGGCTGAGGCTTTGGATGAATTCCTGGAGTTTTTATTTTTGATTTTCGCTGTGACCACGCCCAGCTCCCCATGGAATTTTGGCTCCTGAGCTGGGATTTGGGACCCCCCTCCCCCCAAAAATCACATTTATTATTCCCCGGAATTATTCCCCGCTCAGCACCAGCAGAACCGCTCCAATAAATGGGATTTTTTCCATTTTTTATCCCAGAAAAAGGGGAAAATCCAAAGCAGCTCCAGCATTTCCTGAGGTTTTCCCTCAAACCCCGCAGGAAATTTAAAATAAACCTCAGCAAAGAGCAGCTCGATGAATCGAAAAATCGCCGATTTTTTGGAATTTGGGATTTTTGCAGCCGCGGTTGGTGAGTTTGGGAATTCCCGGGAGGGATCTGAAATTCTGCAGCGGCTCCTAGAGGAGCCCCGGGAGCTGCGGGCCGGGAAGCGCCGCCCAAAATCCATTTTCCTCCTCCCTGGACGGATTTTTGTCCTCCCAAAATCGATTTTCCTCCTCCCTGGATGGATTTTTGTCTTCCAAAAATCAATTTTTCTCCTCCCTGGACGAATTTTTGTCCTCCCAAAATGGATTTTCCTCCTCCCTGGATGGATTTTCCTCTTCCAAAAATCAATTTTTCTCCTCCCTGGACGAATTTTTGTCTTCCCAAAATGGATTTTTTTTTTCCGGGATGGATTTTTTTCCTCCCAAAATGGATTTTCCTCCTCCCAAAATGGATTTTCCTCTTCCCAAAATCCATTTTCCTCCTCCCTGGACGGATTTTTGTCCTCCCAAAATTGATTTTCCTCCTCCCTGGATGGATTTTCCTCTTCCCAAAATCCATTTTCCTCCTCCCTGGATGGATTTTTGTCCTCCCAAAATCCATTTTCCTCCTCCCTGGACGGATTTTTGTCTTCCCAAAATGGTTTTTTTTTCCGGGATGGATTTTCCTCTTCCAAAAATCAATTTTCCTCCTCCCTGCATGGATTTTGTCCTCCCAAAATCCATTTTCCTCCTCCCTGGACGGATTTTTGTCCTCCCAAAATTGATTTTCCTCCTCCCTGGATGGATTTTTGTCCTCCCAAAATCCATTTTCCTCCTCCCTGGACGGATTTTTGTCTTCCCAAAATGGTTTTTTTTTCCGGGATGGATTTTCCTCTTCCAAAAATCAATTTTCCTCCTCCCTGCATGGATTTTCCTCCTCCCTGGACGGATTTTTGTCTTCCCAAAATGTTTTTTTTTTCCGGGACGGATTTTTGTCCTCCCAAAATGGATTTTTTTTCCGGGATGGATTTTTGTCCTCCCAAAATGGATTTTTTTTCCGGGATGGATTTTTTTCCTCCCAAAATGGATTTTCCTCCTCCCTGGATGGATTTTCCTCTTCCAAAAATCAATTTTCCTCCTCCCTGGATGGATTTTCCTCCTCCCAAAATCCATTTTCCTCCTCCCTGGACGGATTTTGTCTTCCCAAAATGTTTTTTTTTTTCCGGGACGGATTTTTGTCCTCCCAAAATGGATTTATTTTTCCGGGATGGATTTTTGTCTTCCCAAAATGGATTTTTTTTTCCGGAATGGATTTTTCTCTTTCCAAAATCAGTTTTCCTCCTCCCTGGACGAATTTTTGTCTTCCCAAAATGGATTTTCCTCCTCCCTGGATGGATTTTTGCTTCCATAAATGGATTTTTTTTTTTCCGGGATGAATTTTTGTCCTCCCAAAATGGATTTTCCTCCTCCTTGGATGGATTTTCCTCTTCCAAAAATCAATTTTCCTCCTCCCTGGATGGACTTCTGCCTTCCCAAAATGGATTTTTCTCCTCCCAAGACGGATTTTCCTCTTCTCCGAGTGGATTTTTCTCCTCCCTGAATGAATTTTCCCCCTCTCAGAAGGATTTTCTCCCTCCTTAAAGGAATTTTTCTCCTCCCATGATGAATTTTCCCCCTCCCAGGATGAATTTTTCTCCTCCCAGGATGAATTTTCCTCCTCCCAGGATGGATTTTCCCCCCAAAGAGCGAAAAAAAAATCCCCACAAACTCCAAAAAGACAAAAAAAAAAAAAAAATCAGGATATTTTTATTTCCTCGAGCTCCAGTGACACAACCGTAGCAGCATTTCACACCTGGATCCTGCATTGGCAAACAGTGAAGAAAAAACTTTTTTATTTTATTTTATTTTATTTTATTTTATTTTATTTTATTTTATTTTATTTTATTTTATTTTATTTTATTTTATTTTATTTTTGCCGAGGCAAAAAATCCAAAGGAAAAAAAAAAACCAAAGGGGGATTAAGAACTGGCAAAATTCCTCATCCTCCCTGTGAGAATTCTGTTTGTGCAGGTGGAAGTGGGGCAGAAACTGGACTGAGATCAGGATTTCAGCTCAGAACTGCAGCACAGCTTCCAGAGAGCAAACCCAGGGCAGATTTTGGGGGTGGGGTTTGGGATTTTCTCTGCAGATCCAGCAGCAGCAGCAGCTGGAAATTGGAAATATTCCGCAGCAGTGAGACCTGTGGGACAGGGAGAGCTGGGCTGGAGCTGCTGGGGCGTCCAGGGTGAGCCCGGTGCGTTCCCTCCTCCCAGAATGGATTTTCCTTTTTCTAATGAAGGATTTCCCTCCTCCCAGAATGGATTTTCCTTTTTCTAATAAAGAGTTTTTCTTTTCCCAGAATGGATTTTCCTTTTTCTGAAGAGTTTTTCTCCTCCCAGAAGGATTTTCCTTTTTCTAATAAAGAGTTTTTCTTTTCCCAGAAGGATTTTCCTTTTTCTAAAAAAGAGTTTTTCTTCTCCCAGAAGGATTTTCCTTTTTCTAATAAAGGATTTTCCTTTTTCTAATAAAGGATTTCCCTCCTCCCAGAATGGATTTTCCTTTTTCTGAAGTTTTCCTCCTCCCAGAAGGATTTTCCTTTTTCTAATAAAGGATTTTCCTTTTCCCAGAAGGATTTTCCTTTTTCTAATAAAGAGTTTTTCTTTTCCCAGAATGGATTTTCCTTTTTCTGAAGAGTTTTTCTCCTCCCAGAGTGGATTTTCCTTTTTCTGAAGAGTTTTCCTCCTCCCAGAATGGATTTTCCTTTTTCTAATAAAGAGTTTTTCTTCTCTCAGAATAGATTTTTCTTTTTCCATAAAGGATTTTCCTCCTCCCAGAAGGATTTTCCTTTTTCTAATAAAGGATTTTCCTTTTCCCAGAAGGATTTTCCTTTTTCCATAAAGGATTTTCCTTTTCCCAGAATGGATTTTCCTTTTTCTAATAAAGGATTTTCCTTTTCCCAGAATGGATTTTTCTTTTTCCATAAAGGATTTTCCTCCTCCCAGAAGGATTTTCCTTTTTCTAATAAAGGGTTTTCCTCCTCCCAGAATGGATTTTCCTTTTTCTAATAAAGAGTTTTTCTCCTCCCAGAATGGATTTTCCTTTTTCCATAAAGGATTTTCCTCCTCCCAGAATGGATTTTCCTTTTTCCATAAAGGATTTTGCTTTTCCCAGAATGGATTTTCCTTTTTCTAATGAAGGATTTCCCTCCTCCCAGAATGGATTTTCCTTTTTCTGAAGAGTTTTTCTCCTCCCAGAGTGGATTTTCCTTTTTCTAATAAAGGATTTTCCTCCTCCCAGAAGGATTTTCCTTTTTCCATAAAGGACTTTCCTCCTCCCAGAATGGATTTTCCTTTTTCCACGAAGAATTTTCCTTTTTCTCATAAAGGATTTTCCTTTTTCCATAAAGGATTTTCCCTTTTCCCAGAAGGATTTCTCTCCTCCCATAAAGGATTTTCCTTTTCCCAGAGTGATTTCCCTCCTCCCAAAAAGGTTTTTCCTTTTTCCATAAAGGACTTTCCTCCTCCCAGAATGCCTTTTCCTTTTTCTAATAAAGAGTTTTCCTTTTTCCATAAAGGATTTTCCTTTTTCCATAAAGGATTTTCCTTTTTCCATAAAGGATTTTCCTTTTTCTAATAAAGGATTTTCCTTTTCCCAGAATAGATTTTCCTTTTTCCATAAAGGATTTTCCTCCTCCCAGAAGGATTTTCCTTTTTCTAATAAAGGGTTTTCCTCCTCCCAGAATGGATTTTCCTTTTTCTAATAAAGAGTTTTTCTTCTCCCATAAAGGATTTTCCTTTTTCCATAAAGGATTTCCTCCTCCCAGAAGGATTTTCCTTTTTCTAATAGAGTTTTCTTCCTCCCAGAATGGATTTTCCTTTTTCTAATGAAGGATTTTCCTATTCCCAGAGTGATTTCCCTCCTCCAAAAAAGGTTTTTCCTTTTTCCATAAAGGATTCCCCTCCTCCCAGAAGGATTTTCCTTTTTCTAATAGAGTTTTCTTCCTCCCAGAATGGATTTTCCTTTTTCTAATAAAGGATTTTCCTTTTCCCAGAATAGATTTTCCTTTTTCCATAAAGGATTTTCCATTTCCCAGAAGGATTTCCCTCCTCCAAAAAAGGTTTTTGCTTTTTCCATAAAGGATTTTCCTCCTCCCAGAAGGATTTCCCTTTTCTCATGAAGGATTTTCCTGTTCCAAGGATTTCTCTCCTCCCAAAAACATTTTTCCTTTTTCCATAAAGGATTTCCCTCCTCCTAAAAGAGATTTTCCTTTTCCCAGGAGGATTTCTCTCCTCCCAAAAACATTTTTCCTTTTTCCAGGATTTCTCTCCTCCCAAAAACATTTTTCCTTTTCCCAGGATAATTTCTCTCCTCCCAAGAGATTTTCCTTTTCCCAGGATGATTTCTCTCCTCCTAAAAACATTTTTCCTTTTCCCAGAATGATTTCTCTCCTCCCATAAAGTATTTTCCTTTTCCCAGGAGGATTTCTCTCCTCCCAAAAACATTTTTCCTTTTCCCAGAATGATTTCTCTCCTCCCAAAAACATTTTTCCTTTTCCCAGGATGATTTCTCTCCTCCCAAATGAGATTTTCCTTTTCCCAGGAGGATTTTTTTCACTCCCAGCCTGAGCAGGAGCAAATTCCCAGCAGATCCTGCCTGATTTTTGTTCCCAGGGATTTCCCCCTCTCCCACCATCCCTCCTCCAGGAATTTTTCTGTCCCTACTCCCAGGTTACTCCAAGGAGGAGCTGAACTTCTCCCAAGGCACAAACACCCAAGGAAGAGGAGGATGGAGTGAGAATTATCCCACATTTTGTCTCTTCAGCATGAAATTCCCAAAATTTCATCTCCATGGGAAGGAGATTTCCCAAAATTTCATCTCCAGGCAGTTCAGGCTCTCTCCAGTTTCTCAAGGAAAAAAATTCCCAGCTCTGAGTCCACCAAATCCAGGAGAATCCAGCAGGATTTTCCCATTTTAAGGCACAGGGATTTATTCAGCTTAAGACACAAAAAAAAAAGGCAGCAAAAAGCTCATTTCACAGCAGACCATTCCCACAAGGCACAAGGGGCACCCCTGAGAGGATTTCCTGCTCCAAAAACTGGGGGGAAGGGATGGGACAATGGGAACATCCCAGGGAAGGGGGCAGGGATCCTGGAATTGGATCCCAAAAATCCTTCCTTGGCTGCTGATCTCATAAAGGAGTGGCTAAAGGATGGATTTTGGTTTGGGAAGAGCAATTCCCAGGGGAAATGTGAACCCTGGAATTGGAATTTGCACATCCAGGATCCCAAAAATCCCTCCTGATCTCCCAAAGGAGCAATTAAAGGATGGATTTTGGTTTGGGAAGAGCAATTCCCAGGGGAAATGTGGATTCTGGAGCTGAAATTTGAACATCCAGGATCCCAAAATCCCTCCTGATCTCCCAAAGAAATAATTAAAGGATGGGGTTTGGTTTGGGAAGAGCAATTCCCAGGGGAAATGTGGATTCTGGAATTGGAATTTGCACATCCAGGATCCCAAAATCCCTCCTGATCTCCCAAAGAAATAATTAAAGGATGGGGTTTGGTTTGGGAAGAGCAATTCCCAGGGGAAATGTGGATTCTGGAGCTGGAATTTGAACATCCAGGATCCCAAAATCCCTCCTGATCTCCCAAAGGAGCAATTAAAGGATGGATTTTGGTTTGGGAAGAGCAATTCCCAGGGGAAATGTGGATTCTGGAATTGAAATTTGCACATCCAGGATCCCAAAAATCCATCCTGGTCTCCCAGAGGAACAGCTGAGGGATGGATTTTGGTTTTAAAAGCCATTCCCCAATGGAAAATGGACCCTGAAATTTAAATCTGCACATCCAGGATCCCAAAATCCATCCTGATCTTCCCAAGGAGAAACTGAAGGATGGATTCTGGTTTGGGAAAAGCCATTCCCAGGAGGGACATGGAACCTGGAATTGGAATTTGCACATCCAGGATCCCAAAATCCCTCCTGGTCTCCCAGAGGAGCAGCTGAGGGATGGATTCTGGTTTGGAAAGAGCAATTCCCAGGGGAAATGTGGATTCTGGAATTGAAATTTGCACATCCAGGATCCCAAAATCCCTCCTGATCATCCAAGGAGCAATTAAAGGATGGATTTTGGTTTGGGAAATACCATTTCACAATGGGAAATGGACCCTGGAATTTGAATTTGCACATCCAGGATCCCAAAATCCCTCCTGGTCTCCCAGAGCAGCAATTAAAGGATGGATTTTGGTTTGGGAAGAGCAATTCCCAGGGGAAACGTGGATTCTGGAGCTGAAATTTGAACATCCAGGATCCCAAAATCCATCCTGGTCTCCCAAAGGAGCAATTAAAGGATGGATTTTGGTCTGGAAAGAGCAATTCCCAGGGGAAATGTGGATTCTGGAGCTGAAATTTGCACATCCAGAATCCCAAAATCCCTCCTGGTCTCCCAAAGGAGCAGCTGAGGGATGGATTCTGGTTTGGAAATGCCATTTCACAATGGGAAATGGCAATGGAATTTGAATTTGCACATCCAGGATCCCAAAAATCCCTCCTGATCTCCCAAAGGAATAATTAAAGGATGATTTTGGTCTGGAAAAGCCATTCCCAAATGGGAAATGGACCCTGGAATTTAAATCTGCACATCCAGGATCCCAAAAATCCCTCCTGATCTCCCAGAGCAGCAATTAAAGGATGGAGTTTGGTTTGGAAAGAGCAATTCCCAGGGAAATGTGGATCCTGGAACTGGAATTTGTACACCCAGGATCCCAAATTTTCATCCTGGTCTCCCAAAGAGCAGCTGAGGATGGATTCTGGTTTGGAAATGCCATTCCCAGGAGGGACATGGATCCTGGAAATGGAATTTAACATCCAGGATCCCAAAATCCCTCCTGATCTCCCAAAGGAATAATTAAAGGAAGGATTTTGGTCTGGAAAAGCCATTCCCAAATGGGAAATGGACCCTGGAATTTAAATTTGCACACCCAGGATCCCAAAATCCCTCCTGGTGTCCCAGAGCAGCAGCTGAGGGATGGATTCTGGATTTCAAAGGCACTCCCAGCTGGAGCAGGGCACCCAGGGGGGCTCCCACCCTTCCCAGCCCACTCCAGACAGGAAAACCCAACTCAGGGATTGAGGAGCAGCTGCTCCAGGTGGGAGTTTTGTCCCTCCTGATGAGCACAGTCCTTGCCAAGCCCAGGCTGGGAGGTGCCTTTGGGATTTTTTTCCCAGGATTTTGGGGACTCTCAGCTGGAAACAGCAGCTCCAGCCCCCAGGATGCCCCTGGAATGGGATCAGGGATTCAGGGAGGAAAACTGGGAATGAATCCAGGAGGAGACAGGCTGGCCAGTGCCACACCCCATTAAAATGCACCTTTAGCAATTTAAACTCCAAATATCAGTTAAAAATCAGCATTTTTGAGAGCTGCTAAAAACAGAATTGAGCTTTTCCCCCTCCCCACCACACAGAGGGATTTTGGGATGTCCCCATTCCTTGTCCCCTCAAGTACCTTGACACCCAGAGCAGGAGGCAGGTTAATTACCCCTGGCTAATTAAAGCCAATCTGGCCACAAAATCAATGATTTGGGCTTTTCCTTACACAGGAGGGAAGATCTGAGCCCTTTTAAACAGCTTTGCACCCAGCTGTAAAAGCATTTAAAAACCCACCCACCCTACATAGAAAAATAAAGGATAAACATTATCCAGCTATTTTATATTTATATAAAAATTAATTTCTGTGCCAGGACTTTTTTGTTTCTTCGCTGTAAAAATAAAAAAAAAAAATTAAAAGAAAAAAAAAGCAGCTTAGGTTGGATAACCTAAACCTTCCATCTCATTTATCAGAAATAGAGCAGCTTGCAATTTCACTGCTGCAAAATAAAGTTATTAAATATATATATATTAATATAAAAGTCTGTATAAACTCTTCTTTTTTTGTTGTTGTTTAAGGAAGGGGGCACTGAGTGACCAAAGGAGGCACAGGGGACACTGAGTGACCACAGGGGACACTGAGTGACCAAAGGAGGCACAGGGAGCACTGAGTGACCACAGGGGACACTGAGTGACCACAGGGATCAGAGGGGACACTGAGTGACCACAGGGGGCACAGGGGGCACAGAGTGACCACAGGGGACACTGAGTGACCACAGGGATCACAGGGGACATTGAGTGACCACAGGGGACACTGAGTGACCACAGGGATCACAGGGGACATTGAGTGACCACAGGGGACACTGAGTGACCACAGGGGGCACTGAGTGACCACAGGGGGCACAGGGGACACTGAGTGACCACGGGAACACTAGAGTGACCACAGGGATCAGAGGGGACACTGAGTGACTACAGGGGGCACTGAGTGACCAAAAGGAGGCACAGGGGACACTGAGTGACCACGGGGACACTGAGTGACCACAGGGGACACTGAGTGACCACAGGGATCAGAGGGGACACTGAGTGACCACAGGGGACACTGAGTGACAATGGGAATCACAGGGGGCACTGAGTGACCACAGGGGACACTGAGTGACCACAGGGGATCAGAAGGGGCACTGAGTGACCACAGGGGACACTGAGTGACCACAGGGGACACTGAGTGAACACAGGGGACACTGAGTGACCACAGGGATCACAGGGGACACTGAGTGACCAAAAGAGGCACAGGAGACAGAGTGACCACAGGGGACACTGAGTGACCATGGGAATCACAGGGGACACTCAGGAGTCCCTGGGGACACTCAGTGACCAGGAACCTCTGGGGAGCTCCATGGGAATCCCTGGGGACACTGAGTGACCATGGGAATCCCTGGGGACACTCAGTGACCGTGGGAACCCCTAGGGACACTCAGGAGCCCCTGGGGACACTCAGTGACCACGGAAATCCCTGGGGACACTCAGTGACCAAGCACCACAGGAACCCCAGGCAGGGAGATGCACAGATGTGAGCCAAGCAGAACCCAGCTGGGCTGGCTGTGAGGAGATGCACAGATGTGAATTCAGCTGGCTGTGAGGAGATGCACAGATGTGAATTCAGCAGAACCCAGCTGGGCTGGCTGAAGGGAGCTGCACAGATGTGACCCCATCTGGCTGCAGGGACATGCACAGATGTGAATTCAGCTGGCTGTGAGATGCAGATGTGAACCCATCTGGCTGTGAGAAGATGCACAGATGTGAACCCAGCTGTGCTGGCTGCAGGGACAGGCACAGATGTGACCCCAGCTGTGCTGGCTGCAGGGACAGGCACAGATGTGAACCCAGCTGGCTGTGAGATGCACAGATGTGACCCCATCTGGCTGTGAGAAGATGCACAGATGTGAATTCAGCTGGCTGTGAGATGCAGATGTGAACCCACCTGGCTGCAGGGACATGAACAGATGTGAA
>JAKWBO010001356.1:0-15121 GCA_034336685.1 Luscinia luscinia
GTGGGGACATGGTGGAATGGCTGGACTCGATGACCTTGGTGGGCTGTTCCACCCTAATTGAATCTGTGATTTTTACGGTTTAACTCGAGCGAGAGTATCACACACCCCCCCCGCGCGCCCCTCCCGCCCTCACGCAGGCCCCGCCCCTCGGGCCCTTCCAGGCACCGCCGCCCGTCTCCTCGCGGCTGCCCCGCCCGCCGCCGGAGCGGAGCTGAGGGGAAGCCGCGCCGCACCGCGCCGTCGCCGGCCCCGCCGCTCTCCCGGCTGCTCTGGACCCTGCAGGATGGGGCGGCAGCGGTGGCGGGGGTCGGAGGGAGGCGGCGGAGCGGCGATGGAGCGGCGGGCGGGCGGGCAGGCGCCGCGGGCAGCCCGGCGCGCCGGGGAGCGGGAAGGCCCCGTGTAGCGGCGGCTGAGGGAGGTGGAACCGGGGGGAAAGGAGGAAGGGAACGGGGGAAGGAGAAGGGGAAAGGGAGGCAAGGGAGGCCGGGCCGCGATGCCGCTGTACGAGGGGCTCGGCAGCGGCGGCGAGAAAACCGCCGTGGTGATCGACCTGGGACAGGCCTTCACCAAGTGAGTGCCCGCCCTGCGGGCGGCGTTCGGGGCTGTCCGGTCTGGAGAAGGGTCCGGGAGGCGTTAGAGCCCCTTCCAGTACCTGAAGGGCATTGAGGGCTGGGGAGGGATTTCGGACAAGGGCCGGAGTGACAGCGCTGGGGGAATGGCTTCCCATTGCCAGAGGACAGGGGTAAACGGGATATTGGCAGAAAATTCTTGTTTGTGAGGGTTGGCAGGCCCTGGCACAGGTTACCCAGAGAAGCTGTGCCTGCCCCATCCCTGGAAGTGTCCAGGACCAGTTTGGATGGGGCTTGGAACAACTTGGGATAGTGGGAGGTGTCTCTGCCCATGGCAGTGGAGTTAGATGGTTCTTAACTCCCAATCCCAACTATTTTTCCAAGAATAATTATGTGAGGTTGATCCGTGTGGTGTGGAGCTGGTGATGAACAGCCTTGTTTTTTAGTCTTGTGTTTTAGATTAAAACAAGGTTAGCTCAAGTGCTGAAGCAAGAATACTCGTTATTTATTTAGTATTTCACCTCGTGGGCCAAAAGCTTTGTTACCTGGAAATGGGGGGATTTAACAGAGCCTTCGTGGGTGGGGACAAGTGATTCCCATGAGTGGCTTTTTGTGGATTCTTGTGGCCAGCTGAAAGCTTTTCCCAAGTTTGGGGTGCCTGTGAGCTTTTATTCCCTGTTAACTTAATAAAATGATCTTTTGGAAAAGCTGAATAGTGGTTTTTTAGGGTCTATTTCCAACCTTCATTCTCACAGAAGAAATAGCAGCTGAATTGTGTGAGAAGTGTCTGTTCTTTTCCAAGTAAGGCTGAAATTAGTTGAAAGTTCAAGGAAAACTGCCTGTACACACTGGGACTGCACAAGTATCTCTTTGAGACAAAAGGAGAAAATTAAATTCTGAGTTGTGGTTGTTTTAAGAGTTTTTTCTGAAATGATACAACACCTTGACAGTTGCCAAATACCAAAATCCAGCATTAATTGACTTTTTGCATTGTAAGTGCTCCAAGTCCAGCAGCCAGAAGAAAACTAGTTTTCTTCTGAGATTTGTAGTTACTGGAGTGACAGGGGTGAAACAAATATCAGGCACTGGGACTAAAATAAACCTTGAATTCATTTTGCTTTCAATTTCCTTGCTTTGGTCCATGGCTCTTGTGTGTTTGAGGAAGACCAGGTGGGTTTGGGGTTGCAGCTATTTTTCTCCTTTTGTTGAGGGAGCCAATTAAAAAAGATTCAAAATCTTTATCATTTAGTCTGTCTTTAAATTTATCTCCAAGTGGCTGGATAGGAAAACTGTGTGCAAAACTCCTTGTGCAGTTAACAGAATTCCCTAATTTATTACTCTGTGATGGTCCCTAGGCCCAGGGGGTCAAATGGTGATTTCAAATAATCAGGTTTTCAACATTTTCTCTCAGGTGTGGGTTTGCAGGAGAAACAGGCCCAAGATGCATCATCCCCAGTGAAATCAAGAAACCTGATGTCTCAAAGGTGAGCTGTTTTTATATTATTTGGTGTGTTGTGGCATAGAAAGAATTTGCAGTTACTTTTTCTGTCCATCACAAACCATTTTTCACTGCCTGAATAAAATATTCTGAGATTTAATGATATTTTTCATTATTTTAACTGCAGCTGTTAAAAATTGTGAGTAGGTTCAGGTAAGTGTGATGCCAGTGCTGATGGTAATTGCTGCTCAGCCCCCATGGAACTTGTGTTTTGGGGCATTTATTGGGAAATAGCTTTGCCTAGTTATGCTTTTTTCGTTTTCCTTTAGTAGAGGGTGGCAGATTTGGAAAACTAATTCTGAGTTGCTTATATGAAAAATTAGCTTTAATTAATTCTGGAATTTCATTATAGGGTGAGTTTATGAGATGTTTTAAGGACAAAGAGCAAGTCAGGCAAGAGTGAGTGTTTATATATAATGTCAGATTATATTATGTATCATATATATTTCTTTACATATCATATGTGAATATATGTAAATGTATATAAATAATCACTGCCCAACATTTGAGCTGACTGTGGGTATTTTCCCTTCCCAGCCTGTCAAGGTGGTTCAGTACAACATCAATACAGAAGAGCTGTACTCCTACCTGAAGGAATTCATCCACATGCTGTATTTCAGGTGAGAGACACCTCCCAGCTGTGCAGGCCTTCCCTGAGCACTGCCAGGGGTGTGAGCAGGGGATGGACACTGCCTGCTTGGAGAAGAAAACAGAGATGAGACTTTGCAAGGGTCTGCCTGGCTCTGTTGGTGCAGGAGGAATTTGGTGGTGCTGGGATCCAGGTTGTCTTACAAAGAGTTCCTGTCCTGCAGCAGCAGTTGCTCTGTAAAAGCAGAAAGTCTTTGATAAATTACCTTTCAGCTGAGGTATTTATGAAGGGCAAGGCATTACCTCAGGAGTTGCACTGATTTTGGTAGGGGTGAAGCTTCTATCAGTACAGACTCCACAGAGGTTTGGAAGGAAGAATCTTTACCTATGGAATGTGCCCAGGAATACATCTCTTTATTCTGCTTTTGGTACCCTTAGTGAATAATGAAATTGGACTTGGTCTTTTCTCTGCTTCCAACCCATATTTTTACACTGTGAAAGCCATCATAGGGAAACAGGATTTAATTTCTGTGCCTCGGATCTGCTGTGCCTTGGGTTGTTTTCTGTCCTGCACCATCACTGCAATTGAAATCAGGACAATTTCATCCTCTCCCACTAAAATCAGAGCATCTGAGTATCAGGGTATCATCATTCTTATGTGCTTTATGGCACTGGACAAGCCACTGATGACTTGCTTTTGTATTGCTTTATGCTGCTTCAGAAATGTGTAATGAATATACAGAGCTACAGGCTCTGCTGAAGCTCTGTAGTTTGTTTTCCCTGCTTCAGTTTCCTGACTTTCTTTTAGGTTATCATTGGGGATTTTAGACTTGTGAAAAAGACTTTGGGGTCTGCTGTAGCAAATGCTATCTAAATGCAAATCTTTAGGATTTTTGAGGAAAATGGAATATGAATGTAGGATAGATCTCATAATATGTGCATGAGCTTGCCAGTTTATTTTACACATCTAGTCTTTTTGTAGGCATCTGCTGGTGAATCCCAGGGACCGGCGTGTTGTGATCATAGAGTCAGTCCTGTGCCCTTCACACTTCAGGGACACCCTCACCAGGGTCCTTTTCAAGCATTTTGAGGTAAGTGTTGGACAGAAATGTGTCAATCTGCTCCACTTGCCAGGAGAAATTTTGTTGGCAGTCAGTACCAGATATGGACCGAAAAAAAAAAAAAGAAAGAAGAAAATAGTGGCAAAAGAATGAGAGGTGTAAAGAAGAAGAAAAATCAGATGATGCTGTGAGGAAGTAGGGCATTGAAATTGGATTAAAGACCATTTTTGTTCCAGTCTGACTCTTCATGAGGCCACAAAGCAGCAGCAATTAACAAGACTCTGCAAGATTTCCCTGCCTTGTAGATAATACAGCTCACAGTGCACTGTCCCAGACAGATCCAATAATCCCCACTGAGCACTGCCTGGAGCCAGATTTATATTTAAACACTTGCTAGTGCCCTGTCAGCAAGTCTCATGATTTCTGCCACAGTCAATATCTGCCTAGCACATGGCTGTGCTCATTTAGAGAAGAACTTACCTGAAATCAAATACCTTCTCTGCTTAGTTGGTCTTTTTGAAGCAAAGTTGTGGGGAAAAAAATCACCTGTGGCTACCCCATCTCTGGCAGTGTCCAAGGCCAGGCTGGATGGGACTTGGAGCAGCCTGGAATAATGGAAGGTGTCCCTGCCCATGGCAGGGAGTGGAACTGGATGATCCTTAAGGTTCCATCCAACCCAACCAGTCAAGGATTCTGTGAGAAGTCTGAACCTAATTCTTGCTCAGTTGCAAGAGAAAATGTTTTAGAAGGTGACTCCATGCTTCCTGAATTCAGACAGAACAAAGGTTAAGGTTTTTCTATAAAAAGTAGTGAAACTAGTTTGTCTGCAGTACTTCCTCACTGTCCTTCCAGAACACAGTTTACCAATTAATCTCAATCTCCTGCATAATTCTTTCTTACTATTGGTAAAATTTTCTGATGATTTCAACTTGCTGAAAGATTTGAGTTGCTCTTTGAGGTTTTGTTTCCTAATCCCTTTACAGAATAAAATGTCTCAGCTAAAGCACATCGCATGCAAAATGGTTTGTTGAAAATGGCTCATGTATTCAGTCATATTTTGATGGAGAGACCTTGTAACTTGTTAAGAAGCCACTTAATACTGATGGAAGGTTTATTCTCTCTGGTTTCTATTTTTCTATTTGGTGCTAAGAGTGGTTTATTAATCCAGGGTCAATGTTTTACCTTCTGTCTCTGGGTTATGGATCAGTACGTTTCCTGTAAGTGCAGGATTTATTGAAATTTCTCATTTAATTCACACTTCAAAATGTTCCTTTAAAGAAGCTGTTGCTTTCTAGGAAACTTGATCTATGGAATTCTGGGAGAAGGAAATAATTCTCATGTAATTTTATCTTGAGTTTCCACATTGTTTTTGTGAGAGTGTTTCAAACAGCCTCTTCTGTTTGGGTGCAGCAGTGTTTGTCATAAAGCACACTTTTATGGATTTTCTAACACTTTGATTCACATCTTCAAGTTTTTACAGCCTTTCAAGTAGCTGTGCTTCAGCTTCTTTCATTTCTTTTCAATAACAATAAGGAACTTGACCTGGGTTTTATAGCCAACACTTGCTTTTCTAACAAGCCCATTCCAACATCCATCATTACTGAAGTACCTGGGTGCACCACAAAGAAAATGAACACAGAATTTGGAATCCTATTGTATTTTGTTCATTAGATTAGTACTGGAATAATTCAAGATACAGTTGTTTGGGTTTTGCTTTTAAAATGCCATTCAGGGAAGGCATCGATGCTTTGTTTCTTTTTTGTTTCTTTTTTCCCCCCTTCTGTCAACTTTACTTTTGGTTTCCATGTAGGTACCTTCTGTTTTGTTTGCTCCAAGTCACCTGATGTCTCTCCTGACACTGGGGATCAACTCTGCCATGGTGCTGGACTGTGGATATGCAGAAAGCTTGGTGCTGCCTGTATCCTTTCCTTTTCAGCACTGGGGCTCTAGTGAAACATGGGATTTTTATTGACTACAAATTATCTTCGGATGAAAGCAGTTAGAAGGTGTGTGATGCAAGGGGTTGTAAAAGGAAAAGGCATTTAGTTCCAGCAGACTGAAAACTCATAATGAAAAAGAGGAGAATTTCCTTATCTTCCTGTAGATTTATGAGGGAATTCCAATCCTGAGTTGCTGGGGTTCCCTTCCCCTGGGAGGAAAGGCCATCCACAAGTAAGTTAATAGTTATCCATTCCAGTTTACAAATTATTTGTGAAAGTTCCTCTTCGTGAGCAAAAATTCCTCTTTTAAATCTTAACTTGCTGTAATATCATCCAGTTTGTAGAGTTAAAACTGTGTGACTGTTGCTGATGTGGTGAAAGCTGTGGAAATGGGGTCTTAAGTTTATGTTTAGAAGGATATAACTGAAAGGAGTTAATTCTGTCCCTGGGGTGTAGTTCAGAGAGCCAGGCTGAGCTCATGGCTGTCTTTCCCCACCTCCTGTGCCTGTTCTAGGGAGCTGGAGTATCAGCTGCTGGAGCAGTGCACGGTGGATACAGGACTGGCCAAGGGACAGAGCCTTCCCTCTGTGATGGGTAAGGACTGGGATGGGGCATCTGTGCTGGGAGCTGCACTGGGGAAAGGGTGCTCATCCTAACAGTGAGTAAAATGGGTTTGGGATTCACTGTATCAGGAACAGTGTGGCCAGCAGGAGCAGGGAGGTCATTCTTGCCCTGTACTCAGAACTGGTGTGTCTAGTTCTGGGCCCTCAGTTTAGGAAGGACGTTGAGGGGCTGGAGTGTGTCCAAAAGAGGCAGCAAAGCTGGTGAGGGGCTTGGAACACAAACCTGTGAGGAACAACTGGGAGAGCTGGGGGTGTTTAGCCTGGAGAAAAGGAGACTCAGATGTGACCTTATCACTCTCTACAATTCCCTGAAAGGAGGTTGTAGTCAGGTGAGGGCTGGACTCTCTCTCCAGGCAGCAACTGACAGAACCAGAGGACAGAGCCTTAGGCTGTGCCAAGGGAAATATAGATTGGATATTAGGAAAAGGTTTTTTATGGAGAGAGTGATCAGGTACTGGATTGGTCTGCCCAGGGAGGTGGTGGAGTCACCATCCCTGGATGTTTAAAAAAAGACTGGATGTGGCAGTTGGTGCCATGGTCTAGTTGAGGTGTTAGGGCATGGGTTGGACTCGATGGTCTGGAAGGTCTCTTCCAATCCAGTCATTCTGTTATTTAACAAGTATGCTGTTTTTATGATAAGCCTCTTCTCACAGCAGTTTTGAATAAAGGCTGAGATAAAAGTTCTGTAGTAATTTTTCAGTCTTTTTTGAGCAAAGACTGTTCTTAATATCTTTTCTGCTTTGGAAATCTTTGAAAGCTGCTGTCAGAGTGAAAGTTTAATATATTAAATATAATACAAACTTAGAACAAAAGGTTTTTTAAGTATAAAGAGAATTTAAGAATGAAACTAAATTTGTTTTTTTTTTTAATTTCAGGCTCAGTTCCAGAAGACATAGTAGAGGATATAAAAGGTAAATTTGTTTACTTTGTGAAACTCTAGTGTATGAAATTGTGCAGTAGTGTGTGATAATAACGTGTGTGTAATATTTTACATTTAGGAATTCATTTCTCTTCTCTGCCAAATTTATTACCTCATGGATAAACTTGTGTTGTTCTTCCTCTTTGAAAGCAAAACCAAAACCAGGTGTTGAATTCCTCTTTCACTTTAAGCTCTGCATTGTTAAGTTGCAACTTTTAGATATATTTGGTAGGTGTGCACAGAAAGAGGATTGCATTGTTGTGTAGTCTTGTTTATAGATTAATTAGAAAGGCTCAGTTTGCTTTAAAGTTAATTTAAAAAAAATTATAAAAGATATTTTGGAGTGTTAATCAAGGTAGGCAAGAGGAGACTGGAACCACATTTACTGCAAAGAAAAAATAGAGTCTTTGGGCAGAACTTGGATGAATTCCTATGTAATCATTACATGTGCAACAGATGGAAAAAGATGTTTTCCTAGAAAACAGTACCTAGTATATATCCCTTGGGTCAAATCAGGAGGAAATCCATCAGTCAAATGCAAAAAAAATGCAGCTGGTGCTTAGTGAAGTGGAAGTTGCTTTTCTGATTCCTGGACTTTTCTGACTAGTTGTTTTCTATGCAGTCTTTTGGAACCAGAGACAACAGGTTAGGCATGAAATTGCTGTCTGTGTGTTTCACAAAGCATTGTTTCTTTGTGACAGCAAGTTTATAGAGAAGATGCTCACCTGTGCCAAATACAAATAAATAAGTGTATGATAACAGTAGCAGCTGGGAGAGATGAGACTGTGCTCTGTCAGTGCTGTCTGCAAGCAGAAAAACCCTCTGGAATTCTTAGGGTGTTGAAGAGTTGCAGTAAGGAAAACGTTACAGGGTAGGAGCTTGTTTAGAAAATGAGCAATGCCTCATTTGAAGCTGTGGTGCAAGACCTGCAGTGAAGGCAGGATACAGCCCCTGGCTCCTTGAGGCACCATCAGGAGCATCCATCTGGCTTTAAATCTTGTGTGGTTTGTGTGAGGAAGGACAGGCAGGATTTCCAACATAATTTTAATGTTAGCTTCATTGAAGTTGGGGTCTAGAGAGCACCTGAACTCTGCTGGAGTGTAGAGACTGCTTCTCTTTGCATGTATTTGATGATATCTTGGACCAGCAAGGGCCTGGAGTGTGTGTTCTTCTCTAAATTAAGGAAAATGTCTGTCTTTGCTGGTGATGAAAGGATCCACCAAGGCCTCACCTGTGCCCCTCTCTTCCCTCTGCAGTCCGCACCTGCTTTGTGAGTGATCTCCAGAGGGGACTGAAAATCCAGGCAGCCAAGTTCAACATTGATGGCAGTGCTGAGGTGAGCTGAGGATGAAGCTCTTCCTGCTCTTTTGAGGTGGCTGCAGCCTTTTTGGGCTCTAAAATAATAATACAAGTTTGTTTTGATTTCCAGCGTCCCTCTCCGCCTCCAGACGTGGACTATCCCTTGGATGGAGAAAAGATTCTCCATGTAGTTGGCCCCATCAGGTGAGAGTACTTGGCATTACAAGGATATATTTCAACTCCAAAAGCACATACCTTTTCATAAAATTGGATTTTAAGGAGACACTTGTATATGCTTTTAATGCCTCTAAAATGAAAGCTGTGTGCTGAGCACAGTGCAAGCCCATCATGGGAGGGGGTGGCTTCTCCAGAGCCCCAGGAGGAAGATGAGAGCAGAGAGATTGGAAGGATGGGGAAAGAGAAATGAGTATCAATGCCTGATAATGGGACAGGTTTAGTGATGTGAACAGGGCACTTTAACCTGAACAACAGGAGCCTCAGAGGAAATCTTTCTCACTCTGCAGCTCCTGACAGGAGGATGCAGCCAGGTGGGGGTCGGGCTCTGCTCCCAGGAAACAACAGACAAGAGGAAAAGGCCTCAAGTTGACTTGGGGTTGGTGGTGAACAAGGTGCTGGTGTTGGGTTGAGGTCTGAATGTGATGATCTTAAAGGTCTTTTCCAAGGATTCCATGATTGTCCCCTCCCTGCTGGCACTGCTGGGCTGTGTGACAGGAGTGATAAAGTGCTGGCAGCAGGAAGGCTGGAGTTATCTCCAGCTCTGCTGTGCCGAGTTCAGCTCAGTGTGGTTTTGCTGCTCATTAACACTCACTTCCTGTCTGTGCCACAGAGACTCCGTGGTGGAAATCCTGTTTGAGCAGGATAATGAAGAGACATCTGTTGCCACTTTGATCTTGGATTCACTTGTTCAGGTATTTTTATACTAGAAACAGTTTGGGATTTAGGGAATGCCTCCAGCCTTAGAGAACCTGCAGTTAAAAATGACTCAAGACTTTGAGTCCTGCAGGCTGCTGGTTTACCTCTGCTGGAATAAAATTAATTTGGACATCTTTATTACAGGCAATATATTAAATTGGTTGCAGAATTTTTTCTTGGTGTATACAAATGCTTCACTTCTTATTATATTTTTTTAAAAATGTATTAGAAAACCACTATAAATGGAAATTTTCATTATGTGGTGGTTGTGTCTGTTAATTAAAGTTGCCTCCCTGTAGCTATTGATGCCATTTAAATAAGTTTGCTGAGATGCAATTTATTGGAGAGCTGTGGACTTGGCTGATATGACAAACATTTCAATTAGAATTCTTCATGAAAGCAAATTGTTTAAGAAGTTCTGTGCCTGGAGCCTTCACCTCTGCACCTCCAGGCATTTCCCTTGCATTTCTCTCATTATGTTGGTTATTTTCCAGTTAAATAGCAGTTGGAGGGCATAGAAATGGACTGAATTTCTGAGAGGCTTCTGAATGGCTTCAAGCTGAGGCAGCTTGGCTTATTTGGGTTTTTGGGTGTGCCTGTTTGCATTAGTGCCCAATAGACACCAGGAAGCAGCTGGCAGAGAACCTGGTGGTGATCGGGGGCACGGCGATGCTGCCGGGCTTCCTGCACCGCCTCATGGCCGAGATCAGGCACCTGGTGGAGAAACCCAAGTACAAGGAAGCTCTTGCCACTAAAACCTTCAGGATTCACACTCCCCCTGCCAAATCCAACTGCGTGGCCTGGCTGGGAGGTAAGAATGGGAACAGCTGGGAAGCAGAGGTGGGAAAAAACCCTTCTAAGTGGGATTTGTAGTGAATAAAACCATGTATTTGTAGGGTTAGCCAGCCAGAATTTCTGTGCACTGAATTCTGTGATCCTGGCCAGCTGCTGTGGGCTGATTCTTCTCACAGCTGGTGTGAATTTGAGAGGCAATTTTTGGGGTAAAAATTGCCCTGAACTCAATGGGGTTTGGTTGAAGTGCTTAAAATACAAACTTTGTTGTAAGAAGTGGGTCAACCAGGCTGGATTTGCTGCAAGCAGAGAGCAGATCACTCCTTGTTTTCAGTCACTTTCCAGGGATACAAATGGAAGCAGTTTGGGATTTAAATGGGCTACTGAAAAGGAAACCAACAATATCCATTCATCCCTTTAAATTTAGGGACAGAGCTAAAAAACCTCAGTTGAGATCCTTGATGGGAAGAAGCAGAAATTCTACATGGAATTAATGCAAAAATTATTTTTTCCTTTGCCAATGAATCAGGAGCCATTTTTGGAGCCCTGCAGGACATCCTTGGGAGCCGCTCTGTGTCCAAGGAATATTACAGCCAGACCGGCCGCATTCCCGACTGGTGCTGCCTCAACAACCCCCCTCTGGAAATGATGTTTGATGTTGGAAAAGCACCCCCACCACTGATGAAAAGGGCTTTTTCCACAGAGAAATAAGCACCTCAGTCCACACAAGGGTTCTGCCCCGCTCCAATTACATCCATGTGCATTGGGGTTTGTTTTTGTTCATTAATTTGTGTGTAACACTATTAAATATGAACAATGTGGGTGTTGTCAGGGTAGGCACTAACACTATTTAAAACCCTGTCCAGTTATAGTTTACAAACTTAACTCTGGCAACTCCTCTGCTCTTTTGTCTTGTTTTGGAGAAATTCTGTCCCCTCACGAGCTGTTCCCTACAGTTGTTTATTATTTTTCTGTATAGTAAATGGCATTGCTGAGAGAATTTGGTTTAAGGTATTTTCATTTTAAGCATGCTGAGCAGAATGAACAGTGCTAGGGAAACACATATGGGAATTTTTTGTGCCAAATTCTGTATTAAAATATTCCACCCTTGAATCACATGTGAAGAAATGGTTTGGGGCCATTCAGCAAAGGTAGTGGAACATTATTTCCCCTGTTTCAAGAGTTTTAGCAGACAACTCTTCTGCCTGTAATTCTCTCATAGTGCTGAGGTAAAACCTCTCCTGATGTGTCTCCTCCAAGAAAGGTAATACAAGATTATAAATGATTATAAATTAATTAAAACAGGTGTGAGGTGCAGTGTGACTCAGTGGCTACATCGTGACTGCTGGTATCTGCTGGTTAACTCCTACCCTGAGGAGCAATTTTTGTCTCAAATTTGGGAAGATAAATATAACACATTTTGGGATGATGAAGTCTTATTGGCACAAACTGTTTTTTGTGACAGATCTCGCCGTGCTGCCTGCTGCCCACCTGCTGTGTGCCTGCAGCACGACTCTGCAAGTCAAACAGATATTTAAAGAAATCCTCTTCTGGTGAGCCCTAACACAGGGGATGTGCTACAGCACTTCAGTAGCTCCTGCATGGTTTTGTCAGTGTTTCCTACGTGCTTTACCTGAACAGGTGATGTTAGTTTTCATAGTTCTGGGATGAGGGTGTTTTAGGGATCAGCTCTTGGTGCCATTCCAGGCTGGATGGATGGACACAGTCTCGTTGCCAGGCACAGAGAGCCAGCCTCAGGTACACAGAACATGCAGCCTGAGCTGTGCTGCTTATTTTCAGTCTCCATCTGGGTAATGTGGGGTGCAGGTTATGTTTTACCTCAGTAAGAACTGAGCCAGAGCTTCCTGAGAGAGGAATTGGCCATGAGCAGGAGTCCTGTGGAGCTGGGAGCTCCTTCCCTTCTCGGTGGGAAGGAATCAGGAGATGAAACTCCTACAGAGCCTGTGGTGGTGGTGGTGCAATGATGTCATTTTCCTGAACTGCAGCAGACTGCAGCTGAGGAAATTCAGGATATTCTTAGCCTTCCCCTTTTCTGGGGTATTTCTGTGCTGCTCTGCACACGTATCCTGGGACCTCTCCGTCATGTTCTGCTGCCTCATCTTCCCTCTGCCCACTCAGATCTGCTCCTGTGGGGTTCCTGCATCCTGAACAGCCTCAGCTGCTGCTGCTTCACGTGGCAGGGATAGAATTCCTATCTCCCATCTAACTGCTGGGTTGAAGTGCAGAGTCCTGGGACCTGCTAATGCAGAAACAGGATTCTTCATCAAAGGGTTAGAGAGACTCTGAAGGCTTTGCCCTGGAAAGCCCTCAGGGATCACACCCTAAATGTGCAATGATAGTTGGGCTTTCCAGGCTGAGTGTTGCAGTTCTTCTCTCCCTGGCATAGCTGTGGGATCCATGGATCCTCCCAGCAGACAAATTCAGTGAGCCTGCCTGGTTCAGCAGGGAGGGCAGTGACAGACACAAACCCCTGCAGTAACTGGAGGATTTTCCTCTGAGGCTCCTGATTCTGGACTGGAGGCCATTCCAGCAGGTTGGCGTTGGCCAATTGCAGACAGCTCCAGGTGAGTCCTGCTGACTGCAGGAGGATTTTGGAATATGCAGGAGCCCACTGTGGTCTGCCTGTGCCCTGGGGAAAGTGGCTTTATCTCATTCCCTCATCTCCCTTTTCATGGAATCAGATTGTCTCAAGTCAGAAGGGACCTCTAGGCTCACAGAGTGCAGCTCCCTGCTCCTTGCAGGACCATGTGAAGTAAATCCTGTGGCTGAGAGCATTGTCCAAATGCTCCTTGAGCTCTGACAGGCTGTGAGCACTTCCTGGAGAGCCTGTTCAGTGCTGGACCAATGCACACCACGGAATCCCAGAATGGTTTGGGTTGGAAGGATTGTACAATGCACACCACGGAATCCCAGAATGGTTTGGGGTGGAAGGATTGTACAATGCACACCACAGAATCCCGAATGGTTTGGGTTGGAAGGATTGTACAATGCACACCACGGAATCCCCAGAATGGTTTGGGGTTGGAAGGATTGTACAGCTTACCCAGTTCCCCCTTCCATGGGCAGGGACACCTTCCATTATCCCAGGGTGCTCCAACCTGGCCTGGAACACTCCAGGGATCCAGGGGCAGCCACAGCTTCTGTGGGCACCTGTGCCAGGACCTGCCCACCCTCACAGGGAAGAATTTCCTCCTAGATCCGTTCCCATGGGGCTGCTCTGGCTGCTCTCCTGTAGTTTCTGTGTTTAACCAGGGTTCCCCTACCCTAGATGGAGAATCCCACACTGGATCTTGTTACATTTCCTAAGGCAGGTCCTTGCCCAGCTCTCCACTTTATCCAACTGTCTGTAATTCCTCTCAACCTGCCAAGTAGCCCAGAGATCCTCCTAGATTAAGTTCTATTTCCTGCATTGTTTATTAAAAAAATAAAGATTCCTGGGATAAGATGTTTAGTCCACTGCCCCACTCCTCACAGCTCCCACTTTATTAATCCCATATCAGTCCTGCATCCAAGCTTTATAAAAACTGACGCTCCCACTGACGCAGTGTTTACCGATCGGTTTAAAGATTATCCCGCGTGTGTTCGAATGAGGCTTTTCTCACAGCAGTACACGCAATTCGCGACTGGAGCCCTCAAAAGGGAACTCAAAAGTGATGCGCCCAACGTGGGGCTCGAACCCACGACCCTGGGATTAAGAGTCCCATGCTCTACCGACTGAGCTAGCCGGGCACTGTGTGAGGAGGCTCCACTACATGATATTTAACGTAATGCACCGTGACGTCACTCCGGGCGCGCGGCGCGGCGGCCAATGGGAGCGCGCGTTGCTGGGCGGTGGGCGCGGGACGGGCTGGCAGCGGCGCCGCCATGAGCTCCATCGGCACCGGGGTGAGTGCGGCGTGAGGGGCGGCAGCGGCAGCGCCGGCACGGGCACAGCGCGGCCGCCCGGCCGCCCCCTCCGGCCCCGGGCTGCCCCGGGCCTGCCCCGTGCCAGCGGCCGGCGCGGCGCGGCGGCTCCGGGCACTGCGGGCGGCTGAGTCACTGCGGCCCGCCAGGCCCGGGGAACCGGCGGCGGGGCAGGGCGGCCGCTGCGATATTATATTCACTATGCGCCTCTACGCAATATACTTCTGTGCGTTTTACATGTATTCCTGTGACCCATGCGGTTTAAATTAAGTGGGGGCTTACAGGAAGCAGGGGAGGGACTCCTGATCGGGAGCTGGAGGGATATGACAAAGTAATACGGTGCAAGGTGAAAGAGGGGAAAGGCGGGTTTGGTACTGGGGAGGAATTCCCCCCGGAGGGTGCGCAGGCCCCGGCGCGGGGTGCCCACAGCAGCTGTGGCTGCCCTGGATCCCTGGGAGTGCCCAGGGCCGGACAGGGCTTGGAGCAGCCCGGGGCAGTGGGAGGTGTGGAACTGCGTGGTCCTTCAGCCCAAACCACTCTGGGATTCTGTGAAATGTAGAGGCAGACAAAAGCTCCCGTAGGTTTTGAGAGTTGTGTAATGCTCAGTGATTTCACATCCAGGGTTTGCAGTGTGGGTACATCCAGCACTGATGAAATGGCCTCTCCTGGATTTGAGTCTGTTTTCTTCTGTTTCTACATCTTATAAAAGGGGTCAGCCTGCTCTGGGCACTTCACACCATCTCTGGCAGCGACAGTCTTGCATTTTTTAAATCAATAGGCTTGATCTGAAAATGCTGTGATATTATGTGGGGTTTTTTTCCTGAGAATTGTGTCTTCTTCTTCAGTATGACCTGTCAGCTTCCACGTTTTCTCCAGATGGCAGAGTGTTTCAAGTGGAGTATGCTATGAAAGCTGTGGAGAATAGCAGGTAAGATACAAATATCTGCATCAAACATCTGCTCTTTTGGCCTCTTA
>JAKWBO010001357.1:0-15099 GCA_034336685.1 Luscinia luscinia
GTCTCAATTTAGAGCAGCAATTTTCCCCACAATTTTGCATGTGTACTAATTCTCTCTGGGGGTATATCTGCTTTATGTGACATGTTTCCTTTTCTCCTATTTCCTTTGGTGTATCTGTATGCTGTGATGCATGGGAAAGCTGCAACAAATAGTTGCGGTTTTTTTCTTGCTCTAATTGGTTTTGCAAAGTTTCTACTTGGTTTTGTAAAGCTTCTACTAAGCTTTGCAAGGAGTTTATCACTTCAGTTTCCTCACTTAATTTCTTAGCACGTGATTCTACCGCAGCTGACATGAAAGCGCCTGTGATCGAGCAAATTATGGTTTTATTATTATTGCTCAGTCTGATCTTTGATTCATTTTGTATGGATTGTATTCTATCAACCACATTTTCTAAATTAAACCAGTTATTCTTAGCCCATAATTCTCCTTCTTCTGAGGGTCTAGCATTGTGTTTACCTAACAGGGCGTAGAATGCAGCTTTATTATTTTCAGACATTTTTATGAAGGGACCAAAACTACTCTCAGGGAGGCACGCTTAAAGTTACACAAAAAGGCACAGCTAAAACTGTGTTTCCCTTCTCGTCCCTGGAGCAGGTGAAGAGACCACACTACTTGGGAGGTACTACCTTAGTTACAAAACAGTTTGTCTCTTCGCAATCCCAAGTAGTCAAAAACAGCAATTCACAAAAAGACAAGTCCCATCTTTTGCACAACTGAGACAATTTTCAAAATATTCTCCGATAACTGAAACGGAGTTGTTCACACCTGGGTCTGTGTGCAGATTGCGGAAAGAACCAATGCCACCTCCCTTGCTTTCTACCACTGTTCAGCTTTCGCTGACAGGATAGGTGCGGCTGAAATGGCACGGATCTTCCCCTGTTACAAAGTGCACAGAGTACCTCAACTCCTCCAGTATCGGGAATCAACAGCCGACTACGCCAAAAATGTCACGGTCCGCCTAGTTAGAGCGGGGGTCGTGAAGGTTCTTTTAAGAATCTCAGGGTGCAAAAGACACACAAAGGGACAGAATCAGTTGCTCTTGCAACAAATGCACTTTATTTTGTGCCAACCAAATGCGATAGTGGGACAAAGAGAAAGAGAGAGACAGAAAGAGGAGAGAGAGAAAAGGGGGTTGGGATTATAGCTACCAAGACGGGCAGGCGATCCTCGTGGAACCAGCCAATAGATGTCCGTTGCCGTCTGGGGGATCCCAGCTGTCTCAATCTGGGGTGGTTTTATAGTTCTTGCCAAAGCGAGTGGCCTTTAGCCAAAAGGTGGGAAGGCTTGTGGACTATTGTTCGTGGCCAAAGCGAGTGGCCTTTAGCCAAAAGGTGGGAAGGCTTGTGGACTATTGTTCGTGGAGGCAGGTATGACCATGAGAAGGAGTCCAGCAGCAGCTTAGCATGACCAATTATCAAGGTCAGCAAGACCCATGCTCGGGGTCCCATTGTTTCCATCCTCGAGCGAACACAGTTCCAATCTCATGATCGGTTGCCATGAGAACACATCCTGGTCACCTGCAAGTCGCACCCCACCTAGGCTAAGCCAAAGTCCGAGAACCGTAGTCAGGGTCTTCTTCAGATGGTCGTTGGGCAATACAAGCTCTAGACGGACTCTTACAGCATCCACTACAGGTTTTTCTTCTCTTAGCGTCCCAGTAATCCAACTCCATTCTCCAATCCACTGCAGTGCCTTGGGTGATAATGCTCCGGTTTCCACCTGTGCTCCGGATCCTAGCAGTGCCTCAGCAAGCTCTGTAGAATTCAACATGTACCAGTCCAATGTTGGTTTTTCTATGGGCAGGTAAATTACTGCTGGTTCCTGTCCTGTGACTTCTAAAATACGCAATCGGCCTTTTCTAAGTAACGTAGCCAAATTTTCAAGTTTTGTGGTTATTGTTTTTCTTGTTTGTAAAGGTGGTGATATCCATTCTAATACCCTTGCTCCCCGTTTTCTTTTCAAGCTGAGTGAGTGCTCCTAATAAGTGTCCATTACCATGCCAAATGGTAAGATTTGATTGGGCAGCCAAGTTGTTGCCGGGATACAAATCCATCCGTGACGCATCGCACAATACGTTGTAGTGTTTCCTCCTGTTGAGGGGTAATGTTAACAGGGATACAAGGATCTGTTCCCTTTAACAGTGGTTGCAATGCTTGCAACAATGTATTTGGAATGCCCGTTACCGGTTTTAACCATTGTAGGTCTCCTAGAAGTTTCTGGGCCTCATGCAGAGTTGAAATCTTGATATCCAATAGCAATTTTTGTGGCTTGACCTTTTGTTCAGTTATAGTCCAACCAAGATATTTCCAAGGCTTTGATCGTTGTATTTTTTCTGGTGATACAATCAACGAGAAGTCTGCCAAGGTAGATTTGATGATTTCTATTTGTTCATCTGTAAATTCACAGTCTTGTGAAAGGAGAATATCATCCATGTAGTGGTAAATCACTGTCCGTGGCATTCTCTGTCTCAGTGGTTGCAGGGCAGCATCTACATATAACTGACATATTGTGGGTGAATTACACATCCCCTGTGGCAAAACTGTCCATTCAAATCTCTTATCTGGTTCACCTCTGTTGATGGCTGGTAGGGTAAATGCAAAACGTTTTGTGTCGTTGGGATGCAGGGCGATGGTAAAAAAAGCAGTCCTTAAGATCAATAATCAAAATGGGCCAATTTTCTGGTATCATAGCTGGGTTAGGAAGGCCTGGCTGTAGGGCCCCCACCTGGCTCCATTTGGTTGTTTACAGCTCTCAAATCCTGTAACAGTCGGCATTTTCCTGATTTTTTCTTTATCACAAAAATGGGTGTATTCCAAGGGCTTGTGGATAGCTTTAAATGTCCTTGTTGAAACTGCTCACGTACCAATTGATGAGCCTGTTCGAGACTTTCCCTTTTTAGCGGCCATTGCTTAACCATCACTGCTTCTTCGGTAGTCCAAGTGAGTGGGAAAGGGAAATTCCAAGCAATGGCAGTTACCCCAAAGGGTGCTCATTTGTCAGTACCACCCCCAACTGAGCTAGTACATCACGACCAATTAAACAGCTTACCGAGGGGGGCAAAGGCACGATAGAAAATACCGTATTAAGCTGTTGTCCATCAATGTGCAGTGTTACTGTTGGTGATTTTTCGCCAAGGTATATCCCCCAACTCCAGTCACCGTTTGCGTGGACGTGTATGATGGCCAATGAGTTGGCCAAATTTCTGGGCTGACGATACTTGTATCTGCTCCAGTGTCAAGTAATGCCATTGTAGAAATCTCTTCTGTATTGTAGGTAATTCTGATGGGCTTCTTTGGCCGATCCCTTAAATCCAAAGTCAATAGAGTTAGTCCTGTTGACCAAAAACCCTTGGTATCCTGGGGATCTATGGCTTTTGGTACTAGTCCTGCGGTCAACTGTGGTAATGGTACTAGTTGAGCTATACGCTGACCTTTTTCAATTTTTAATGGTGGATAAGGGGTGTGACCCATAATTTGTATCTCTCCCGTGAAGTCTGCATCAATCACTCCCGGCAAAACAAATAATCCCATTATGGAAGCAGACGACTGTCCTAATAGCAAAGCTCCAAATGTTTGTCCATTAATTATTACTGGGCCTTTAATTCCTGTAGGTATCCTTTCAGGTCGATTAGTGTATAGGGTAACATCTATTGCTGCTGCCAGGTCCAAGTCGAGGGACCCTGCTGTTGCTGGTTGAAGGCAGATGGTGGAGCTGTTGCTCTTCCTCCGGTCACTTGTGTCGTAGCGCGACCGGACGCTCTCTGCTTGCGGTTTCCCAACTTGCGGCGACAGGCAAGTGTATTGTGTGTGTCAGATTGGCAAGACTGACACCAGACCCCTGTTGCACGGCACATTTTGCGCAGATGTCCCCCTTTTCCGCATCGGTAACATTTTGCGGATGGGTTATTTTGGAGAAGGGTGTTGGTGGCTGCGGAGGCTTGGAGAGGAGCAAGAGCAGCTAACGCCTGAGATTGCGCAGTTTCTGCCTGTTTCTTTAGGCCTACCCCTAGTTCCTTTATGGAATCTACCAAAAATGCCTGCGATCCCGTAGGCATCATTGCGGCCCGTTCCAACAGTTCTTCTATTGCCCAATTCCCAGGTAATGTTGCTATCAATCTTTGTATGGTGGCATTGCTATTCTGCATTGCACATTGCTTCAACAACGTTCCCTTCATCCAGTTTGGTGCTCCAGCTTTTTCTATTGCTGCTGCAACCCTATCAATAAATGTGCCAAAGGGTTCCTCTCTACCCTGTTTTATTCCCATATATGGTGGAACTCCTCCAGGCTCTTTTACCTTGTCTAAAGCATTTCTAAACACCCTCATTGCTTCTCTTGCTTTATCTGCTCCCATTAGCAATTGGGCTTCTGTTCTAAGAAAATTGCCGAGTCCCATCAGCTCATCCGCAGTGACTCCGTGCAATGGATCTCCCTGTTGTCTTTGAGTGGCTACTGATTCATTGACAAGAGCTTGCCAGTGTGCTCCAAAGAGCAATAATTGATGTTCTGTAAGCATAAGTCGTGAGATTCCTCGCAAATCATTTGGGAGAAGCACTTGAGTGTCAAAAAGATAATCAAGCATTTGCTTTACGGGCTCGCTTTTAAATCCAAATTGGCTTACTGTTTGTCGTAATTGTGCCAATAGTTTCCAATCTAATGGTTGGAATTCTGACTGCATACCTGCGGGGTTACCTTGTTGGTCATACAAAGGTGTAAACGTGGCTGGAAATGCCATGTAATCAGAAGTTTGTAAGGCCGCACCATCCCCTTCTATGATTTCATGATAAGCCAAGCTTTTCCAAGCCTCTCTTCTCTGCCTTGCCATTCCCCCCATCAGGTCACTTTCGGACCCTGGGATAGGGTCAGGCCTGCCATGAGGCTGGTTAGGTGTAGCTGGGGCTAGAGGAGTATCGGATGGGGGCCGTGGCTTAACTATATCACCATCCCCGTCATCGACCTCCTTCTGTACTTCAATGGGGGGTGCAGACGGCTCGACATTTTCCATAGTATTACAACCAGTACCTGGCAACTCTGCTGGAGGAATTCTTATAACTCTAGTTGCGGGAGCTAAAGGCTGCCCTTCATCCTGCCCGTAATGCAAATTCTTTTTATGTGCTTCAATTGCCTGCTCAGCTGCCTTTTTTTTCCACTACCCGTTGCAATAATGCATTGTGTACCACTCTCCATATTTTCCCCAATTTCCTTGCTACTTTGTCATCGTCCAGGCTCGCCTCCCATAACTTATCACCGAATTTACGCCACTCTGCCAACTCATGTACTGTATGAGGTACAGCAAAACAACCCTTCGCATACCCCCATGCTAACAACCCTGGTAAATCTTTCTTTAAATCAATTCCCTGAACATTGCACTGCTGCAAAGTGCGAGTAAATAATTCATATGCCACTTGCCTATCCATGTCTGTCGTCAGCGCTGTTGCAGCTCTCCAGGCTCCAGTGGCACGTATGGCCCAAAACCACATTTATGGTCTTCAGGGGTGCCGTCCGTCTAGCAGATTTTTGCACCGTCCCGGCTGCGATCAGGACCCAACTCCTACCTTCTCCGCCATGGCACGTCCTCCCCCGTTTTCTTTGTTGATCAGGAGGGCAACGTCGAGGTCACCATTTGTCGGAGAAAGGAAGACTGCGGACACCAGATGGTCATCAGCAAGACTCGTTTATTGATAAAGACAGCTCTGTTTTATACACTTCTTAATTATCCTCATGAATATTACAAAAGCCAACCTCATTATTGGTTATCTTTATTTTCAGCTCTTTCAACATCCTATTTCTTAAGCACTTCTGCATTCTTGTGGCACTTCTGCATTCTTGTGGTTTACTTGTCTGGTTTTATTTTGCTTAAGTAAGCTCATCTGCAGCAACTACTCTTTGCACTACTTAGGCTATTTGCAGCAACTCTGCTCGACTATGTCCTCTCTATTAGCCATGTTTGAACAATACTCTCCACAGACTAATTTAGTAAAAGACTGTCTCATTAGCAAACTTCAATTGCTGAGTTTTCTAATGGTCATTTCTGTTTGCAATGTCTACAAAATCATTTTCATCTAGAACTGGCCTTTATTGTTTCTCACACATTAAGAGTCACACATATTTACCAGGTTTCATTGCAAAGGAAAATGCCAGAGCAGATATATACCACAAAAAACATGACATTTCCTACAGCTCTGGGGTGTGTGACACCGCACTAGTATTCCTAAATTAGCAACAGCACAAGTCATAGCAAAAGGAGCGCATAACACTTCAAAAGGTAAACTTGAAAAACAGACAAGAGGAATGTGTGGTGAGACCCCACAGAGCAGGTTAAAGCTATCTCTAAACTAAATCATTTGAGAGTGTTAGAAAAGTTCCAGAATCCAGTCATTATAAACCATTTTCTATCACTATAATCATCCGGCAATGAACAATGATTGAAACAACCTGTTTGCCTGCCTCATGGAAATCTGGGACTCCTGAAGGAAAAGAACATTAAGGACTTTATTTGTTTGCAAATTGTTGTTCCATTTGCAAACTATTTCTATTTTCAGAGTTAAGTTATATTCTCAGTTAAAAGATTGAATGTTTTTTTGTTTATAGAGTTAAGTTAAGGAGAGTGTCTTGGTTTGAAAGACAGGTGTCTGATAAGAAAGGCAGGAGTCTCTCTTTGAAATGGAGAATGTAAACCCCCTCCCTCCAAATTATTATAATTTTGAAATTAAGGCACTCTCAGGCAAAGATATGGGAATAGGAATTACAGTTCTTTACCAGGAAAAATTAAAATAGAAATACAGTGTTGCAAAGAACAAACCCAAAACACTGAGAGAGTCAGAATACAACCTGACACCCCATCAGTCAGGATGTTCGTAGCAGTCTAATTTAATGGTAGCTGCAGTCCTTTTTGGAGTTGCAGATATAGTTCAGCTGAAGCAGTGGTCCTGTAGAAGGGTGCAGTTTTCCTTCGAAGGTCTGGTAAAGATGTGGAAAGCTCTGGTTTTCCTCTGGAATCTAGTGCAAAAAGGCTGCTTTGGTGTTCCAAATCTCAGATTTTTTCTAGGTAGGAATCGCTTAGCTACTCCCCTGGCTGGAGCATCTCCCAATGGGATGATGTAATTTTATCAGTCATACAGTGGGACTCAATGCGCCATTAACAGACGATATCTTCCTGGAAGAGGCATGAGTTGTGGAAAAGATAAAGATGACTGCCCCACCTGGTTTTAACAGATGGCCCATTAGCAGAGAATATCTCCCACAGAGATAAGGATCACTGCCCCACCTGGTTTCAACGGATGGTGATAAAATATATACTTTTGGTCACATCCTGTATTGCAACCTAAGACAGAGGGGAAGCCTTTCCCAGCCAAGTTCTTGGCCCTGATCAAGACAAGATCATGACTGATAAAGGAGATATATCATAAACCCCAGACATTACTATTTCAAAATAACAGCAAGTCATTTTTGGCCAGTTAATTTGGCTTTGCAAAATCAAAACATTTTCCTTTGAGAAAAAAAGGAAGGCCTCATCTGGAAGAGGTCCCCCAAGTCATCACGGAAAAAAAAAATATCTTAGCAGATCTGGGGAGATGGTAAAGCATAAATTTACCTTACTGTGGTGTTTTGTAAAGATTTCATTAACTTTTTACCTGCTGAGGCCTGGGCAGCCTTCTTTGAACTGGACAAGGACCAATCAGTGCCTGATTTTTAATATGGACACATTGTTACACCAATGAGAAAGTTTATGCATCTTTGCGAAAAACACATGTTAAGACATCAAACTCCGGGAAAGATCTCTTTCCCTTCTGACCACAGTACAGGTAACACCAGCCTGGGCCCTCTGCACAGTCCAGGCCAAGCCCAGCAGGGGCGGGCAGGCTTTCTGAACACAGGACTCGGGAATCCTGCCGGGCCCCATTTTTGACCAGGGCCCCGACAGAAACGGGGAGGGGAGGCCTACAAGATACCAGTCATTTACTTGTTGAATCCATTTAGTTCTGCTCTCGACATTTTCCCTAACTTGCAGTATCAAGGAGAAGACTACCTAGGCCCCCAGACTATTGACTGCCATCCCCAGAGCTCTTAAATTGTGTTTAATGGTTATCAAGTTACCCTTGGTATCATTAATGTCCATGTGAAAGACCAGCAGGGGGTAAAAGTTGGATATGTTGACAAGCCTTGGCAGTCATTCTGCAACACCTCTGATTTGAGCCCCTGGCAGAAAACAACCTCCTCAGGACAACTAGTCAGGTCAGTATATGGGTGCCTCTTTCTCCTGCAGCAGAGAACAATCGTTCGCTGCTTCCTATGGATGATCTTGTCTGGCACAGGGTCTAGCAATCCAGTTGCTCCACTGTTGCCTTTTGGAGCTGGAACAGAGATCACACAGAGTTAGGGGAAATAAAATGAGTATTTATTGAAAGGCCTTCAAAGGCCACACCCTGGCAGTAACAGTGCCACAGCGTGGCCCCTGCCCTGCCCGAGTGGCTCCAAGGTGGATGCAAAAGAGAGCTTGGTCACATGATTTTACATTTTTATAAACTTTAGTTCATTTACATACAGGAGTCAGCCATCCAATTAATAGTCTCAAATTGTAAGGTGTTATCCTCCTCTTCTCCTGGATGGCCCGCCCTCCTCTTCTCACGTTGTTTATACTTAGGGCCTAAAGTTTGAAGAAACTGTCCTTGAATCAATAGCTGGAATTGGACTATTTTGTCTTCACCACCCTAAGCACAACGGGACAGAACAGAAAGCTCCAAACTTAAGGCATCATTTCCCCCATTTAGAGGCTTGACAAGGCCTCTACCTTGTTAAGTCTCTATTTTAAATTTTACTAATAGTAAACTCCCAATAACCAACAAGTATCTAATAACAAAAATTCTAACATTAGATAGATATCTAATAGTAGATACATACTAATAAACATAAACCTAATAACAATAAACATCTAATAAGAATAATATTTGATATAGTCAAATGCTATATAAAGAAGAATAGTAATTAAATGCAAAAGAAAAATCACTTAAAATATGCTATCATTAATGTCAGTCTTTGTTGTTACAATTGCTCGGGAGCTGAGGCTTTCTTAATTCTGGAATAGTGAATCCAGGGTCCTCTGTCAGCAACTTTAACTGCAGTAAAGGTTGTCAGCAGGACTTTGAATGGCCCTTTCCACTTAGCTTGCAGAGGATCACTGTCCCACCATTTCACATAGACCCAGTCTCCAGGTTGGAATGGATGTGCGGGTGTGTCCAGTCCTATGGGTCTGGATAACACGATGTAACGCTGAAGCTTCTGTAAAGTAGAACCTAAAGCCATTAAATAGCGCTGCAAATCACATTTCCCTTCAAATGAATTTCGCCTGGAATGTGTGGACTTGGATACGGTCTGCCATACAGTATTTCATAGGGGCTGATGTTACCCCTCCGCCTCGGTTGAATGCGAATTCTCAGTAAAGCTATAGGTAGGGCCTGAACCCACGTCATGGATGTCTCCTGACAAATTTTACTAATTTGTCTTTTAAGAGTCCCATTCATACGTTCAACTTTACCACTCGCTTGGGGTCTATAAGGTGTGTGTAGATCCCAAGTAATTCCCAAAATCTGGCTAACATCTTTAACCACTGTTGCAACAAAGTGTGGTCCCCTATCTGATGATATTCCCAAGGGAACACCAAATCTCGGAATTATGTGGTTAAGCAAAACTTTCACCACCTCCTTAGCTGTGTTAGTACGACAGGGGTAAGCTTCCGGCCATCCACTGAAGGTGTCAACCAATACCAGTATGTACCGGTATCCCTCTTTGCGTGGTAACTCCGCAAAATCTATTTGCCAGTAATCCCCAGGAAGATCTCCTGCCTTTGTCACTCCTAATACAACTCTCTTTCTTGTGTCGGGGTTGTTTTTACAGCAAATCTCACATTTGCTTACTACTGATTGTATAATATCAATCATTCCTTTTCCTATTACTACCTTTCTTAGGTGTTTCAAAAGGTTTTCAACCCCGAAATGTGTGGTTTCGTGTTCTCTCTGAACTAATTCCCGAAGGATCAGGGGTGGGACTACCACCTGGTTCGTCGGGGTAACAGCCCACCCACCTTCTGTGATTTCAGCTTTAAGGAATTTTATTAGTTTGTGGTCTGCCTGATCATATTTTGGGGTGTATCCTGACAAATCAATCTCTTTTTGTGGAATCACTGCAAGAATACCTTTTTCTGCAATCCTTCTTGCTGTTTTATCAGCAAAACAATTTCCCAATTCTGGAGCAGTTTTCCCCTTTTGGTGACCTCTACAGTGCATGATAGCTACTTCTGCAGGTCTTTTAATGCTCTCTAAGAGGGCGAGTATTTGCTCAGCATGCTTAATTTGATTACCTTGAGCATTCAAAAGTCCTCTCTCTTTCCAAATGGCTCCATGGGCATGGACAACACTAAATGCATATTTGGAATCAGTCCATATATTTACCTTTTTTCCCTCACTCAGGTCTAGAGCTCTTGTTAGTGCAATCAGCTCAGCTTTCTGTGATGACACATCTGCTGGCAGGGCCTTTGCCTCGATCACCTTATCCTGTGTGGTCACTGCATAGCCTGTCATCCTTTTACCATTTTTCATGAAGCTGCTTCCGTCGGTAAAGAGTTCCCAATCTGGACTCTCTATGGGCATATCTTTCAGATCTGGTCGGCTGGAATAGACCTCTTCAATTATCTGCAAGCAGTCATGCTCCGGCTCATTGTCAATTAAAAAGGAGGACAGAAACATAGCAGGATTAACAACAGAAGTTGTTTTTAGGGTAACATCATCTTGCTCTAACAACAGCGATTGGTATCTCAGCATCCGGTTGCCAGACAGCCAATGTCCCCCCTTTTGCTCAAGGACAGCTGCCACGGCATGGGGTACATACACCACAATGTGTCGCCCAAGGGTGAGTTTTCGGGCCTCCTGGATCAAAATGACGGTGGCCGCCACGGCCTTTAGGCACCCCGGCCAACCTTGGGCAACACTATCCAGCTGTTTGGAAAAGTAGGCCACAGCTCTCCGCTGGTTCCCGAGACGCTGTGCTAGCACCCCCAAAGCCATATTCTGTCTCTCATATATAAAAAGTTCAAAAGGTTTAGTTAAATCTGGCAGTCCCAATGCTGGAGCTGACATCAGTGAGCGTTTCAGCTGTTTAAAAGCTGCTCTAGCATGTTCAGTCCATGGAATAATTCCTCTCTCAGCTGCTTTTAATGCCCCATATAGAGGTTTTACTAAAAGTCCATAATTTGCTATCCATAAACGACACCAACCTACCATTCCCAGGAAAGCTTGCATCTCTCTCACTGTATGGGGCTCTGGGAGTTGACAGATAGCTTCTTTCCGTTCCTTGCTGAGTTGTCTGTGTCCCCGGAAGATCTCAAGTCCCAAATAGATGACTGTTTCTTTAGCAATCTGTGCTTTGTCTTTAGAGACTCTGTACCCTCTAAGTCCCAAAAAGTTTAATAAACTTACAGTGAGTTGTATGCAGTCATCTCTGGTCTTGGCTGCAATCAAGATGTCATCTACATATTGAAGAATAACTCCCTCTGGCTCCTGTTTTTTCCAGTCTTCCAATTCCTTTGCTAGCTGGTTCCCAAATATAGTCGGGCTGTTCTTGAAACCTTGGGGTAAAACTCTCCAGGTAAGTTGACACTTTCTCCCTGTCTCGGGATTTTCCCATTCAAAAGCAAAAAGGTCTTGACTATTTTTGTGTACAGGAATGCAGAAAAGGCATCTTTCAGATCTATAACAGTAAACCACCCTAATTCATCTGTTAGTGTGGTCAAAAGGGTGTAGGGATTGGCTACTACTGGATGGATATCTTCTGTAATTTTGTTAATTGCTCTTAAGTCTTGTATTAACCTGTAACTCTTACCATCTGCTTTCTTAACAGCTAAAATAGGGTGTTAAATTTGGACTCACACTGCACTAACAAACCATGCTGTAAAAATCTTTCAATTATAGGTACCAATCCCTCACGATTTTCCAATTTTAAGGGATATTGTTTCTGCCTTACCGGTGTGGCTCCTGGTTTGAGTGCAATACTCACTGGTTCTGCTCGTTTGGATCTTCCTGGGATATCACTGGCCCACACTATCGGATTTACCACATTTTCCACTTCAGCGGGGATTTCACTGCATTTTTCCTGTATAAAAAGTGCAGCAACTTGGACAAATTTAGATTCGGGAATTATAACTTGTACACCCCTTCCTTTTCTAAATTTAATCTCTGCTTCCAATTCTTCAAGCAAGTCCCTCCCCATCAGTGGTTTTGGGGAGTTAGGCATGTAAAGGAATTGATGGGTTACCCAATGCTTCCCCAATTTGAATTTTAAAGGTTGGAAAAAAGGCCGTGTTTCAGTTACCCCAGTCGCCCCAACAACACGTACAGTGTCATGACTCAGTTTCCTCTAAGGTATTCAACACAGAATATGCTGCTCCGGTATCTACCAAAAACTCAATGTCATCTTTCCCCAGCTTAGTCGTAACTAAGGGCTCTGCTGGGGAAAAGCCCTCGGTTGGCATCACTCAGAGCCTGAGCCACTTGAAGTTTGTACTACTGGGAGTTGGGAAACTGAGGATTTTTCTTTAACACTGACAGTCCTTTTCCAATGTCCCCACTTTTTACAGTATGCACACTGGTCCTTCTCTGTAGGAGAAGCTTTGTTGGATGACTTTTCCTGAGTTGCCTTTTACTAGGTTGAGATTTAACCCTTTCAGTTGAACCCCTACCTCGAAACACCTTCCAGGCAACCTCTAGCAATTTCTCCATATCTCGGGCTCCTTCTATTTTTGTAGCTTCCTTCTTATATCATTTGAAGCCTGACCCATAAACAACAAAACCAGATGTGCTTTACCATCAGCTGATTCAGGGTCTAGATCAGTATACTTGATAGCAGTTTCTCTTAATCTGTTCAAAAATCAGTGGGTGATTCATCATAATTTTGTTTTATTTCATAAAGCTTTGACCAATTTATAGCTTTAGGTACACCATGCTTTAACCCATATACTACAAGGCTTTGATATCGTTTCAGCCTCGCCATTTGCTCTGGTATATTTGGATCCCACCCAGGATTTTCAAGGGGGAATATCTGAGTGACAGTACCTTGAAGTAGTCCGCTGGCTATGTTCCCCTCTACTGAGGTTATAATGGCTTTATTGACCATTTGTCTCTCAGTGGGATCAAGTAATGTATCTAACATAGAGTTCAAATCTGCCCAATCAGGGTTCTGTGAGTTAATAGCCCGTTCTACTAAGTTTGCCACTTTATCCGGGTTCTCTTTATATTTCCCACGGTAGTTTTTCCACTGTTCTAACTCTATAAGGGAGTATGGGACTTTCACATATATCGGCCCCTGATTGCCAACTGCTTGTCTTAAGGGGGCTTGCAAAATTGGTTCTCTCTTTCTCCCTTCGTGATCTAGTACGCTGGGCAATTGGGCTACGTTCTCTGTGGGCTTTTATTGCTATCCTTCCCTCCTTCGCTTGTTTAAGGCAGCAATGATTTCGTCTATTTCATCATCCTCTTCTTCTTCCTCAGAGCCATTTGAATAAGAGCTGTCTGAGTCTGTTGTGGCCAACAGTTTACCTCGGCTAGTCCCCACCCTAGAAAGCACCGTGCAAGACCTATCGCGACGCCGCTCCCGGGCTGTGTGCCTGCGACCTTTGAGGGTATCACCTCCTGCGGCAGCTCCCTGACCTTCGGGGTTGCCATGGGATCTCACAGGCCCGAGAACGGAGGAGGTGTCACTTTCCTGTGGAGGTTCCTCCCGCCTTCTTTGCAAAGGCCTTGTCCCCCGGCCCTCCTCTCGGGGAGCGGTGCCGGGGCTGCAGGGCGGTGTCCTGCTGCCAGGGCCCGCCTTGCTCCTCCTTCACTGAGCGGAGCCCCGCCTGGCCTGTGCCCCTTTCCGGGCTGCGGGAGGAGGGACCGCACCCTGGCCCAGCCCGCTACCAGCGCAGCTGGACCGATCCTGTTCTCATGGCAGGCGCAACCAGGTCCATCTCTGATTCCTCTGGATTTTTACATAAACTACTGAAAGTTGGCTCCTTCTTTTTACCCTTTAAGACTAATATATGCTCTTTCTCCCTTTTCCGGTCCTGCTCACGTGCTAATACCAGAAAGAGCCGGGCGTACTCTAACTCTTCAAAAAATCTGTCTTCACGTATTCGGGATATCAAACTTAATATTAATTTTCGATCTAAACTTCCAAACGGAGGCCACGTTTCTCCATTATCTAGTTCATATGTTGGCCACATTTTTTTCTGAAAGTCTAATAAGTTTAGGTTTGGAAAGCATAGACTCCTCCCCAATCAACTTCGCCCAGTTCTTCAATATTAATCCCAAAGGGCTATCCCTTGGGATACTTCCATAATCACGTTCAGATGAGAATGTGCAGCCCATTCTAATACCTTAGAATAAATGGCAAAACTTAAGCAGTCGGGATTTGAACTCACAGCCCTCGGGGCACAACACACACACAAACCAGCTGCACCACACTCTGGCTTCAAGCCAGTAGTACTGCAATTTAACCTAGTCTTAAAGAAGGCGTTCCTTCTTATCCACAAATAAAGAGTACGAGATTCTCCAAAACAAATTTACACCTCACAAAATGACAAATTACAAATCCTCTTAGCACCTAATCCAGGTGCCAAACAAACAGAATACCCTTTTATTCCGTCACTCACGTGTCTCTGCTCCCAGGGTTCTTGGCTCTGATATCTCTGGACCTCCGGTGGGCCTTTCCAGGGCTCACAGTCTCAGTCCAGGGATCTTCCAGATGCCTCCTCTCCTGCCTGGCTCGCCAAAATCTGTTGCCTTTTGGAGCTGGAACAGAGATCACACAGAGTTAGGGGAAATAAAATGAGTATTTATTGAAAGGCCTTCGAAGGCCACACCCTGGCAGTAACAGTGCCACAGCGTGGCCCCTGCCTTGCCCGAGTGGCTCCAAGGTGGATGCAAAGGAGAGCTTGGTCACATGATTTTACATTTTTATAAACTTTAGTTCATTTACATACAGGAGTCAGCCATCCAATTAATAGTCTCAAATTGTAAGGTGTTATCCTCCTCTTCTCCTGGATGGCCCGCCCTCCTCTTCTCACGTTGT
>JAKWBO010001358.1:0-15077 GCA_034336685.1 Luscinia luscinia
GGGATACAGGGATGCAGGAATCTGGGGGTGTGGGGTGCAGGGATACAGGGATGCAGGGATACAGGGATGTGGGGGTGAGGGGGTGAGGGGTGTGGGGTGCAGGGATACAGGAATGTGGGGGTGTGGGGGGTGTGGGGTGTGGGGATACAGGGATGCAGGAATCTGGGAGTGTGGGGTGCAGGGATACGGGGATACAGGGATACAGGAATGTGGGAGTGTGGGGATGCAGGGATGTGGGGATCACGGAATACAGGAATGTGGGGTGTGGGGGTACAGGCAATGCTGGGATATGGGGATTTGGGGATGTGGGAATGCAGGGATGTGAGAATACAGGGTACAGGGACACGGGGATACAGGGATGGGTGTGTGGGATGGAGGGATCTGGGAATGCGGGGATGTAGGGCTGTGGGGATACAGGGATGCAGAGATGTAGGGATGGGGAGTGCGAGGATACAGGGACACAGGGATACAGGGACACAGGGATACAGGGATACAGGGGTGTGGGAATACAGAGATGGGATACAGGGATGCAGGGATACAGGGATACAGGGATACAGGGATGCAGGGATGCAGGGATGTGGGAATTCAGGGATACAGGGATGCAGGGATACAGGGATACAGGGATACAGGGGTACAGGGATACAGGGGTACAGGGATACGGGGATGCAGGGATGCAGGGATGTGGGAATTCAGGGATACAGGGATGCAGGGATACAGGGATACAGGGGTACAGGGATACAGGGATACAGGGATGCAGGGATGTGGGAATTCAGGGATACAGGGATGCAGGAGTGTGGGGGTGTGCTGTGTGGGGACAGAGATGGGGAATTCAAGGATGCAGGGATGTAGAATGGGAGGTGCAGGAATGGGGGATGCAGGGATACAGGGATGCAGGTATGTAGGGATGGATGATTCAGGGATGCAGTGAAGCAGGAATGCAGGGATGTGGGGATGCAGAAATGTAGAAATGCAGGGATGCTGGGATTCAGGGATTCAGGGTGCAGGGATGTTGGGATTCAGGGATTCAGGGTGCAGGGTGCAGGGGTGCAGGGGTGCAGGGGTGCAGGGGTGCAGGGTGCAGGGATGTTGGGATTCAGGGATTCAGGGGTGCAGGGATGTTGGGATTCAGGGATTCAGGGGTGCAGGGATGCTGGGGTGCAGGGATGTTGGGATTCAGGGATTCAGGGGTGCAGGGATGTTGGGATTCAGGGATTCAGGGATTCAGGGTGCAGGGATTTTGGGATACAGGGGGGGTGTAAGGATGCAGGAATGTGGGAATGCAGGGTTGCAGAGATGCAGGGATGCAGGGATGCAGGGTTGCAGGGATACATCCCAATCCCCAAACAGATGAAATCTTCCTTCTCCTGGGGGCTGTCAGGGGCTGCCAGGTGTCCGCTGTCCCCTTGGAGGGGAGGGGGGATCCAGGTGACCCCCAGGCTTCGGATTTGTACCCCGGGAGTGAAGGGGTGGAGGGAAGAAGGACGAATCCCATCCCTCCAGCGCCAGATCCCTGCCTGGGTGCAGGGCTTGACCAAGAGGGATCTGCATTCCCAGATTCTCCGTGAAAACTAAATAAAATTCCCATTTTATGCCATCCTTCACACATGCCCATCCCAGCTGAGAATGGAGGCTCCAGCGCTGCCTCCATCACTCCCATCCTTAACTCTCCCAGGCTTGGGGCTGTCCTTGCACCCATCCAGGGGAATAATTGGAAATATTGGGAATAATTGGAAGCTGCTGAGTGGAGCTACCCACTTGGAGAACCTGAGTTGCCCTGGAATTCCTGGGAAGAGCCCGAAATTCTGCTGGACATCAAATCCAGCCATCCATTCCCAGGGCAGCTCCCGAGGGATTCCAGCTGCTCCCTCTCACCCCAGATCATCTGGAAAATCCAGGAAAGAGGGGAAAGATATTCCAGCAGAGAGGAAAAATGGGAATTGGGAAGCTGTGCCCATGGAGAGGTGTCTGGGAAGGAGCAAAACGAGGTGGGAAAAACGGGAGGAGCTTCATTTATTTGCTGTGTCCCTTTATTCCCTTCCCTTTTCCAGGGAAGAATCTGCAGCCAGAACTGGAACAAAACCATTCCCAGGAAAACAAACCTGGATCTCGACCTGGGATGGATCATTCCAACCCTTGGAGCATCCAGAATTCGGAGCAAGATGGGATTTTTAACTTCCAGGCGTGATTTGCAGCTCAGCCATCCCAAAATCCCCATCCCAGCAGGTTCTGTGTCCTGCCTTTGGCATTCCCAGGTAATCCCTGGAAAAGCTGCACAAGTCCCGGGTTTCATTTTCACTGGAAAGTTCCCATACTCTGCTTTTTTTTCTGCTCCAAAATGATACAAAAGCAAAGCAAAAGAACCTTTGGAAAAAATCTCCTTTTGGAGCTAAAGGAAGCAGATTTTAGGGTTTTTTAAAAAATACAATCAAAACATTTTCGTCCTATTTTTACCGTCAGCAAAGCCCTTTGTGGGAAATGGAGGCTGTTTTTCGGGATGAGATATCACTGAAATTTTTAGGGATGAGGTTTCACAGGAATTTTTAGGGATGAGGTTTCACAGAAATTTTTAGGGATGAGGTTCCACTGGAATTTTTAGGGATGAGGTTTTATCCACAGCACTCAATTCCCTGGGGTGGAAACGGAGGGATTTTGGGATATTTGGCCAAATTCTGTCCCCCAGAAGGTGCTGCCCCATTTTGGGGCTGAATAAATGGAATTCTGAGGGGTTTTTCCTCACGTTGTGGGTGGTGATTCCCAAATTTCCCAGTGCTGCTGCTCCCACACAGGAGGTTCGAAATTCCCCATCCAGGTGGAATTTGGTGCCTCTTTCCCTCGGAATGGTTGAATTTATTGCTGCCTCATTTTCAGACAAAACCTGGGGTTGAAAAGGGAAGGATCCTGGGAAAGGACCGAGGAAGGATCCCAAGCAAGGAAAGATCCAGGAAGGATCTCAGAGAAGGAAAGATCCCAATGAAGAAAAGATCCCAGGAAAGAGTCAGGAAGAAAGGATCCCCAAGCAGGAGAGGATCCCAAGGAAGAAAGGATCCCAAGAGTGAAAGATCCCAAGGAAGGAAGGATCCCAAGGGAAGATCCCAGGAAAGGAAGGATCCCAAGGAAAGGAAGGATCCCCAAGCAGGAGGGATCCCAGGAAGGATCCAAAGCAGGAAGGATCCCAGAGAAGGATCCCAGAGAAAGGAAGGATCCCAAGGAGGGAAAGATCCCAGGGAAGGATTGCAGGAAATGATCCCAAGGAAAGGATCCCAAGGAAGGAGGGATCCCAAGCAGGGAAGGATCCCAAAGGAAGGATCCCAAGGAAAGGAAAGATCCCAGTGAAAAGATCCCGAGGGAAGGATCCCAAGGGAGGATCTCAGGAAGGATCCCAAGGACGGAAAGATCCCAGGGAAGGATCCCCAGCAAGAGAATGATCCCAGAGAGAGCCCCAGCTCTGCTGCCTGTGCAGCGGCACCAGGGTGATGTCCCTGTCCCTGTCCCTGTCCCTGTCCTGTCCCTGTCCTGTCCTGTCCCTGTCCTGTCCCTGTCCTGTCCCTGTCCTGTCCCTGTCCCATCCCTGTCCCTGTCCCTGTCCCTGTCCCTGTCCTGTCCCTGTCCCTGTCCCTGTCCCTGTGCCTGTCCTGTCCCATCCCTGTCCTGTCCTGTCCTGTCCCTGTCCTGTCCTTGTCTTGTCCCTGTCCCTGTCCCATCCCTGTCCTGTCCTGTCCTGTCCCTGTCCCTGTCCCATCCCTGTCCTGTCCTGTCCTGTCCCTGTCACCATCCTGTCCCATCCCTGTCCCTGTCCCTGTCCTGTCCCTGTCCTGTCCCTGTCCTGTCCCTGTCCCTGTACCTGTCCCTGTCCTGTCTGTCCTGTCCGTCCTTTCCCGTCCCTGTCCTGTCCCTGTCCCGTCCCTGTCCCTGTCCATCCCTGTCCCATCCCTGTCCTGTCCTGTCCTGTCCCTGTCCCTGTCCCATCCTAGTCCCTGTCCCATCCACTGTCCCTGTCCACTGTCCCTGTCCCTATCATCCCGTCCCTCTCCAGGAGCCCTGGAGCAGCTGCTGTGTCTTTGCAGGGATAAAAACTGAACAACCTCGGGATTCTGGCCTTGTGTCCCTGGGAGCTGGAGCAGGATGATTTAATCTGCCAGAAATGTGAGGTTTGGTGAGGCCTGGATCCCTCCCTGCGGCTTAAAGCGGCCACGGGGTGGCGGGGAGAGGATGGGGGATGGGACAGAGTTTAAAGGTGCGGGGGGATTTGGGGTCAGGGAGGGTTTGGGGTTCAGAAAGGGTTTGGGGTTCAGGGAGATTTGAGTTCAGGGAGGGTTTGGGGTTCAGGGAGGATTTGGAGGGGTTCAGGAAGGGTTTGGAGTTCAGAGGTCGTTGGGGGGGTGCAGGAGGATTTGGGGTTCAGGGAGATTTGGAGTTCAGGGAGATTTGGGGTTCAGGAGGGTTTGGGATTCAAGGAGGTTCTGGGCTGCAGAGAGAGTTTGGGGGTTCAGGGGATTTGGGGATACAGGGAGCTCAGGAAGGGTTTGGGGGTCAAAGAGGGTTTTGGGCTCAGGGAAGGTTTGGGGATTCAGGAAGGATTTGGGGGTTCAGGAGGTTTGGAGTTCAGAGATGGTTGAGGGTGCAGGGAGGATTTGGGGTTATGGGGAGATTTGGCGTTCAGGGAGGGTTTGGGGTTCAGGGAGGGTTTGGGGTTCAGGGAGATTTGGGGATACAGGAGCTCAGGAAGGGTTTGGGGGTCAGGGAGGGTTTTGGGCTCAGGGAAGGTTTGGGGATTCAGGAAGGATTTGGGGGTGCAGGGAGGGTTTGGGGTTTGGGGGAGTGGGATGGGAGCGCTCCCAGGCCAGGGCTCAGCTGGGGGTGTGAGCCTGAGTTTTCCATCCCAAACTCTTCCCCTCATTCCCCAACACTTTCATTCTCAAACTCTTCCTTCCCTTCCCATTCCCAAACCTTCCCAGTCCCAATCCCAAACCCTTCCCTTCATTTCCTGACCCTGCCCCATTCCCAATCCCTGCCCCCATTCCCAAACCCTGCCCCCATTCCCAATCCCTGCCCCCATTCCCAAACCCCTCTCTTTCATTTCAAACCCCTTCACCTCATTCCTAAACCTTCCTCTTCCCATTCCCAAACCCTTCCATGCCAAACCCTTCCTCCTGTCCCCAAACCCTTCACCATTCCCATCCCCATCCCCCATTCCCATTCCCATTCCCACTCCCACTCCCACTCCCATTCCCACTCCCACTCCCACTCCCACTCCCACTCCCACTCCCACTCCCATTCCCACTCCCACTCCACTCCCACTCCCATTCCCATTCCCACTCCCACTCCCACTCCCACTCCCATTCCCACTCCCACTCCCACTCCCATTCCCATTCCCACTCCCACTCCACTCCACTCCCACTCCCACTCCCATTCCCACTCCCACTCCCACTCCCACTCCCACCCTCCCATTCCCATCCCACTCCCACTCCCATTCCCATTCCCATTCCATCCCCATTCCCTCCCCACTCCCACTCCCACTCCCATTCCCATTCCCATCCCCCACTCCAATTCCCATTCCCATTCCCATTCCCATTCCCACTCCCATTCCCACTTCCATTCCCACTCCCACTCCCACTCCCATTCCCCACTCCCATTCCCAGCCCTCCCCCATCCCTGCTCTCACTCCCAGCCTCCTCTCCCGGGATCTCTGCCCGTGGCTTTAACACCCAGAGCAGCAGCTGAGCTCCATCCAGGGCTGTTCCTTGTTTTCCCTTTTCCCTTAAGCACCTGGCCTGGCTGGGATCAGCTCCTTTGGCTGCTTTTCCCTCCTGGAAGTGAGCGGAGCTTGTTCTGTGCAGCCTGGCCCGGCCTCTGGCCAGCTGTGCTGGGAAACTGCACGTCCTGATCCTCGGGGATCCTGCTCCAGGCTCTGGGATCATTCCAGGCTCAGGGATCATTCCAGGTTCTGGGATCATTCCACGTTCACAGGGATCCTGTTCCAGGTTCTGGGATCCTGATCCTGATCCAGACTCAGGGATCCTATTCCAGGTTCTGGGAATCCTTCTCCAGGTTCTGGGATCCTGCTCCAGATTCTGAGATCCTGCTCCAGGCTCTGGGATCATTCCAGGTTCACAGGGATCCTGTTCCAGTTTCTGGGATCCTGCTCCAGGCTCAGGGATCCTGCTCCAGGTTCTGGGATCCTGATCCAGGCTCAGGATCCTGTTCCAGGTTCTGGAATCCTGCTCCAGGCTCAGGGATCCTGCTCCAGGTTCTGGGATCCTGCTCCAGGCCCAGGAATCCTGTTCCAGGTTCTGGGATCCTATTCCAAGTTCTGGGATCCTGCTCCAGGCTCAGGGATCATTCCAGGTTCTGGGATCCTGATCCAGGCTCAGGGATCCTGTTACAGGTTCTGGGATCCTGTTCCAGGTTCTGGGATCCTGTTCCACATTCTGGGATCATTCCAGGTTCTGGGATCCTGTTCCACATTCTGGGATCCTGTTCCAGCCTCAGGGATCCTGTTGCAGGTTCTCGGATCCTGATCCAGGCACAGGGATCCTGATCCAGGCTCAGGGATCATTCCAGGTTCTGGGATCCTGTTCCAGGCTCAGAGATCCTGTTCCAGGATCAGGGATCCTGTTCCCATTTCTGGGATCCTGTTCCAGATACTGGGATCCTGCTCCAGGCTCAGGGATCCTGTTACAGGTTCTGGGATCATTCCAGGTTCTGGGATCCTGCTCCAGGCTCAGGATTCTGCTCCAGATTCTGGGATCTTGTTCCAGATTCTGGGATCCTGCTCCTGCTCCAGGGATCCTGTTCCACATTCTGGGATCCTGCTCCAGGCTCAGGGATCCTGTTCCTGATTCTGGGATCCTGCTCCAGGCTCATGGATCCTGTTCCTGATTCTGGGATCCTGCTCCAGGCTCAGGGATCCTGTTCCTGATTCTGGGATCCTGCTCCAGGCTCAGGGATCCTGTTCCTGATTCTGGGATCCTGCTCCAGGCTCATGGATCCTGTTCCTGCTTCAAGGATCCTGTTCCAGGCTGAGGGATCCTATTCCTGCTCCAGGGATCCTGTTCCTGCTTCAAGGATCCTGTTCCAAGCTCAGGAATCCTGTTCCAGATTCTGGGATCCTGCTCCAGGGATCCTGTTCCTGCTCCAGGGATCCTGTTCCACATTCTGGGATCATTCCAGGATCAGGATCCTGTTCCAGATTCTGGGATCCTGTTCCTGGTTCAGGGATCCTGTTCCTGCTTCAAGGATCCTGTTCCAATCTCAGGAATCCTGTTCCAGATTCTGGGATCCTGTTCCTGGTTCAGGATCCTGTTCCACATCCTGGGATCATTCCAGGCTCAGGGATCCTGTTCCTGCTTCAAGGATCCTGTTCCAGGCTGAGGGATCCTATTCCTGCTCCAGGGATCCTGTTCCTGCTTCAAGGATCCTGTTCCAATCTCAGGAATCCTGTTCCACATTCTGGGATCCTGTTCCTACTCCAGGGATCCTGTTCCACATTCTGGGATCATTCCAGGCTCAGGATCCTGTTCCTGATTCTGGGATCCTGCTCCTGGTTCAGGGATCCTGGGATCGGGCCGGGTTTGCTCCAGCACCTTCCACATCCATTCCCACTTTTTAGGGATGGAAAGGTGGGAACAGGGATCTGCTCCCCTCCCCACGGCCCCATCCGTGGTTACATCCCGGAATTCTTTTCCCGTTTGCTCATTCCCACCCCCGGCGCTTTTCCCGGAGCCTGGAGCTTCCCGGGCTCCCGTGACGCCGTCCCGGCCGCTCTGGACGCGGCTCTGGCGTGCGGGGGGCTCCCGGCAGCGTTCGGGAAGCTGAGCGGGATTTTCCAGCCTGGCATCACTGGAACGCCTGGGAAGGGCGGCACGGCCCCCTTCCCTGCAGCATCCTGAGCGAACGGGGCCGTCCCACAGCGCCAGGCATCCTTTGGGGATCCCTGCACCCCCGTCCCTGCCCTGCCTTCCCTTCCCATGGGCAGCCTCGGAGGTTTTGCTGCCAAATTTGACATTTTCCAGCTTTTCTTCCTGCTTTTTTTTTTTTTTTTTTTTTTTTTTTTTTTTTTTTTTTTTTCTTCTTCTTGCTTTTCCGAAATTCATATTTTTTAGCTCTCCAAAAATAATTTTGAAGATCTGGCCGTCAGAAAGATCCAGAAATTCCCTGGGTTTGTGGCACAGAGTGGAGGGACAGGGATAACACGAGGAATCTTCTCCTGAGGCCAAATCAACATTTTTATTTATCAGTAATCCTGAGAAATCCAGGCTGGAACTTGGGGAAGGTGAGCCGGGTTTGGGGAGAGCCCTTTGCTCTGGAAAATTCATTTTCCTGAATCTGCTGGGGCTGGAATTGAGAGATCCTGACACTTCCAGGATGGGAATCCACAACTCTTGGGGTCCTGTGGTGTCCCCAGAACTGGGACTGGCAATTCCTGGTGTCCTGTGTTGTTCCCAGCAGTTTATCCACGCAGGAAATCCACGAAAATCAGTTCCAGGGGAAGGGGCTGCCACACCTGACAGGAGCCACTGGCACCGTGATCCATGAGGGGCTTGGGATGGATGGAGAGGGTGGAGAGGGTGGGGAAGATGAAGAGGATGGAGGAGATGAAGGCTCTCCCTGTTTCCCAGCTGGAATTATGGAGTCACAGGTTATGGCAGGAATTCTCTGCTCCCACCCTCCCATTCAACTCTGCTGCATCTTGTCCAGTTTCCTCAGCTTGGGATGGCCAAAGTGACCAGAACATGGCCAGGGAATGGCCAGAGTGACCAGAACACGGCCAGAGTGACCAGAGAATGTCAGAAGTGATCAGGAAATGGCTGAAATTACCACGGAATGGTCAGAGTGACCAGGAAATGGCCAGAGTGACCAGGGAATGACTGCAATGACCAGAGAATATCCAGAGTGACCAGAACATGGCTGGACTGACCAGAGAATGGCCAGAGTGACCAGGAATATGATGCCAGGAATGGCCAGAGTGACCAGAACATGGCCAGAGTGACCAGAACATGACCAGGGAATGGCCAGAGTGACCAGAACATGGCCAGAGTGACCAGAGAATGTCAGAAGTGATCAGGGAATGGCTGAAATTACCATGGAATGGTCAGAGTGACCAGAACATGGTCAGAGTGACTCAGGAATGACTGAAATTACCAGAACACGGCCAGAGTGACCAGAACATGGTCAGGAATGGCCAGAGTGACCAGAACATGGCCAGAGTGACCAGAGAATGTCAGAAGTGATCAGGGAATGGCTGAAATTACCACGGAATGGCCGGAGTGACCAGGGAATGACTGAAATGACCAGAGAATATCCAGAGTGACCAGAACACGGTCAGAGTGACCAGGGAGTGGCCAGAGTGACCAGAACATGGCCAGGGGAATGGCCAGAGTGACCAGAACATGGCCAGAGTGACCAGAACATGACCAGAGTGACCAGAATATGCCCGGGGAATGGCCAGAGTGACCAGAACACGGTCAGAGTGACCTCGGAATGACTGAAGTGATCAAATCACGGCCGCACTGACCACTCCCCATTCCCAGGATCCACCAGGATCCAAAATTCCTCCGTGTTTCCCCACCCCCACCCCTGTCTCCGCTGTCCTTTGTCCCCCGGCATTTCCACAGCCCGGACATTCCCTCTCCCACCTCTGGCAACCCCCGAGAGGGGTTTGGCTCCAAATCCCTGTGGGACAAACCGGGAAAATGGGATGGCTGAAAATGCACATCAGGGCCACTAGAACCGCCGTGTCCCCAAGGTTGGGGACACCACAGCCATCCCTCATTTCCCCTTTTCCTGCGCAAGCAGGGCCGGATTTTGCTCCAGACATGGAAAAACGGAGCCACGTCCGAGGTTTGAAAAATGTCAAGGGCGTCTTTGAAGGTGGATCCGAAATTTGGCCGTGGCGGGGAAGAATTCCTGCAGGGAGAAAATTCAACAAACAAAGTGCCCTGGCTGGGAGCAGCGCTCGCTGTCGCCACCGGAGCCGCTGGGAGGGTCGGTGCTTCCCAAATTTGGAGTTTTCCTGGGGCGGGAGCGGCTCCAGAGCATGGAAAAGGTCTGGGATGTGCCACCTTTCCATGGCTGGCATCGTTCCGTGCCTCCGTTTCTCCCTTTTCATGCCCGGCTGAGCTGTAAATTAGCAGGGGAAAAAAACAAAACAAAAAAACCCCAAAAATCAACAAACCCAAAAAACAAAAACAAAACAAAAAAACCCCAAAAACCCCCAACAACCCAAAGCAAAACAAAAACCCAAACAAATAAAAAAGACAAAAAAAAAAACAAAACAAACCAACAAACCGCTCCCCCCAAAAACCCCAAAAACCGACAGCAAAAAACAAAACAAAACAAAAATAAAAATCCAGGGAACATGTCCCTGTGGATTTGGGGATTTTTGGACCAGCAGCATCTCATTCCTAACAGCATCTCCTTTCCCTATTGATCCTGGTCCTTTTCCAGCTGGCGAAGTCCCGTCTCCATCTCGGCTTTTTGCTTGAACAGCCTGGAATTCCTCCCCTCGGCGCCTTTTCCCGGCTCCCACTCCATCTACCTGCTGGATTCCAGGATCCAGGAGGGGCTGTGCCTCGGGATCATCCTGCTCCAGGCACTCAGCAAGGAGCAATTCCCGCTTTGGGGTTCAAGGAAAACCGCGTGTTGGGAGTAAATACATTTAAAGCAAAGCGTGGAAGGGCTGAGAGTGGGGATTTTGGGAAAAGCGCCGGTTTCAGCTGCCAGATGCTGCTGGGGATTGGGATCGGGATTTCGAGGAGCCAGAGCAGCTCAGGTTTCCCGGTCCTGCTGCAGATGGAGAGAGGGGGATGGTGCGGAGGGAGAGAGGAGACCCCTGGACCCCAAATCCCAGCGATTCCGGGATCGGGATAAGTGTGGGAGGAAGATTCCCAGATCTGGGGGGTTAATGTGCCCCCTGGACCCCAAATTCCAGCGATTCTGGGATCGGGATAAGTGTGGGAGGGAGATTCCCAGATCTGGGGGTTAATGTGCCCCTGAACCCCAAATTCCAGCGATTCTGGGATCGGGATAAGTGTGGGAGGGAGATTCCCAGATCTGGGGGTTAATGTGCCCCCTGGACCCCAAATTCCAGCGATTCTGGGATCGGGATAGATGTGGGAGGGCAATTCCCAGATCTGGGGGGCTAATGTTCCCCCTGGACCCCAAATTCCAGCGATTCCGGGATCGGGATAAGTGTGGGGGGGCGATTCCCAGATCTGGGGGGCTAATGTGCCCCCTAGACCCCAAACCCCAGCGATTCTGGGATCGGGAAAAGTGTGGGAGGGAGATTCGCAGGGTTGGGGGCTGCTGTGCCCTCTGGATCCCAAATCCCAGCGATTCCGGGATCGGGATGGGTGTGGGGGGCAATTCCCAGGGTTGGGGGCTGCTGTGCCCCCCTGGATCCAACATCCCGGGAATTCCAGGATCTGGGTAGATGTGGGAGGGAGATTCCCCAGGGTTGGGGGCTAATGTGCCCCTGGACCCCAAATCCCAGCGATTCCGGGATCGGGATAAATGTGGGGGCGATTTCTAGATCTGGGGGATGCTGTGCCCGTCTGGATCCAACATCCCGGGAATTCCAGGATCGGGAAAGGTTTGGGAGGGCGATTCCCGGAGTTCGGGGCTACTGAACCCCCTGGATCCCAAATCCCAGCGATTCCGGGATAGAGATTGGTTCGGGAGGGCAATTCCCAGGGTTGGGGGGATGCTGTGCCCCTCTGGATCCCAAATTCCGGGAATTCCAGGATTGGGAAAGGTTTGGGAGGGCGATTCCCGGAGTTCGGGGGCTACTGAACCCCCTGGATCCCAAATCCCAGCGATTCCGGGATAGAGATTGGTTTGGGAGGGCAATTCCCAGGGTTGGGGGGATGCTGTGCCCCTCTGGATCCCAAATTCCGGGAATTCCAGGATCGGGAAAGGTTTGGGATGGGGGCGATTCCCAGATCTGTGGCCTCCTGGGACCCCTCAGAGTTCTGAACATGCAACAGGTCCCGAGTTCCCCTGAGCCCCTCGTGGCCCAAAATGTCCCTTTCGGAGCAGAAATGTCCCCCCTGAGCCTTCCTGGCCGTGTCCCCTCGATGTCCTGCTGTTTTCCGGCCAGGAAATCCCAGTGTCCCCTGGGTGACACCACAGTGTCCCCGCGCAGTGCCACCAGGATTTGAGTTAAAGCTCATTCCCAGCTTTCCAACCATCCAAACCAACCCTGCACCCCATTTTTAACAGGTTCCATCCGCCAGGCCGCCCTGAGGGGCCGGGAAATCGGGATGTGGGGACAGCGGGGAGTCCCTGTGGGTGGCGGCAGGGACACCCCCCCGCTGGAAAGCTCCGGCCCGCTCCTGGCAAAGCGGGGCCGGCGGCGAGGGCAGGGCTTATTCCGCGATTAATTATCTTTGTTTTGAAACAAGGAGCTGCCTCCGCAGCAGCAGCAGGAGCGAGAGGAGGAGGAGGAGGAGGAGGAGGAGGAGGAGGAGGAATTGTTGCCGAGCGCCAGAGCCGCGTGTGAGCCGAGCCAGAGAAAGACGTGATTGTTGTCAGCGTGCCTCGCTCCCAGCCCTCCCAGTGCTCCCAGCCCTCCCAGTGCTCCCCTCCCAGCCCTCCCCAGTGCTCCCCTCCCAGCCCTCCCAGTGCTCCCAGCCCTCCCAGCCACAAAACCCCGCGCCCCGGCCGGGCTCTCGCTCGTGGCGGAGCGGAGAGGAGGAGGAGGAGGTGGAGGAGGAGGAGGAGGTGGTGGAGGAGGAGGAGGAGGAGGAGGAGAGAGAGAAGCCAGAGAGAAACTTGTCTTGGGGATTAATAGGAGGCAGGAGGAGGGAGAGGTGCACACAGGTAAGCTCTGGGCAGGTGTTTCCCCCAGGCTCTTCTCTCACCTTGCCTGAGCCTCCCACCCAGGACGCCTCTCCAGCCTCCCTCCCATCCCCAAAAACATCTGCTCTTCCTCTTTTCCCCCGCTCCTCTTGGTTCTTCTGTCCGCAGGGCTCTGAGTCTTTGTTCTTTCCTCTGCTCCGGTTCCAGGAGTTTCTCTCGCCGTGGGGTGGAGGAGGGGGATTTGGGGCTGTGGGGTCACAAGGAAGCCAGGGGGTGTGACAGCGCTGCGAGGCGCCTTTGGGGGACACTGAGGTGCCCTTTGTGTGCCCCCGCACCCCCAACCCCTGCAGCCAAACTGGGGGCTGGTGGGGCTGCAGAGCCCAAATTGGGGGCGCTGGGGGCCGGAACTGGGGAGCCGTGGGGCTGCACAGGAACATCCCCGCCTTGGGAAAACAAACGAGGGAAGCGAGAGGCTGAGAGGAGGAGGGACCCTCCGGAGCCAGGAATGCCACCAGGAGCCTCCGGGGACATCAGGACACTTTGTCCCCCTGGGGCTGAGCGCGGAGCTTAGGGGGCTCTGGGGGCTGCTCCCATCTCCCCGTGCCGGAATTGAACAAAGAATTTGGGAAGGGACGGGAGGCGGGGTGGGAGCGAGCAGCCCGGCAGCTCCAGGGCCGCTGCTTTTCTGCCCAAAATCTGGGGTAAAGCCCATTTTTCCTGCTTGGATCGCACTGAACATTCCCAAGGCAAAGTAATCCCAGTTTTCCAGGTGGGAGAGGAGGTGCAGCCCCCGTTTGGAGCCCGCTCTTTGTCCCCGCTCCGCCAGGAAAGAAACAAGGAACAAGCGGGAAGCGATGCTCGCCAAAATCCTGGGAAAAAGGGTTTTTGTTACTTGGAAGAGGCTCATCCCAAACATGCCCTGCCCCGCCGGCTGGGGAGGTTTGGGGAAAAGCAGATCCAGAGTGAAACATGGGAATTTATCCCCGCGGCACGTGAGGGCTTGGAAACTTTCCTGCGATCCTCTGATTCTGGGATCCTGGGATCTGGGATCCTGCTGCCCTGGGATATGGAGTCCTGGGTTCTGGGATCTGGGATCCTGCTAGCCTGGGATCTGGGATACAGGGTCCTGGGATCTGGGATCCTGCTATTCTGGGATCCTGGGATCTGGAGTTCTGGGATCTGAGATCCTGGGATCCTGGGATCTGGGATCATGCTATCCTGAAATCCTGCTACCCTGGGATCCTGTGATCCTGTGATCCTGTGATTCTGGGATCTCGTGATCCTGGGATTTGGGATCCTGCTATTCTGGGATCTGGGATACAGGGTCCTGTGATCCTGTGATTCTGGGATCTTGCGATCCTGGGATCTGGGATCCTGCTATCCTGAGATCCTGCTACCCTGTGATCCTGTGATCCTGTGATTCTGGGATCTTGTGATCCTGGGATCTGGGACCCTGCTATTCTGGGATCTGGGACTCTGCTATCCTGGGATCCTGGGATACAGGATCCTGGGGTCCTGTGATTCTGGGATCCTGCGATCCTGGGATCTGGGATCCTGCTATCCTGGGATCTGGGATCCTGCTATTCTGGGATCCCGGCTGTGCCTCTCCTGGCGCCCAGAGCATCCCAGAGGCGCCTCCCGGGAAGCGCAGCGCCCTTCCTGGGACAGCCAGGATGCGGGAATGCTGTCCCTGCTCCCTCGAGGAGTGAGGGATCAGCGCTCCAGCCGGGGGAGATCAAAGCGCAGCCGTGGGAGGTTTCCCGTGCCCCTTGGAAGAGGCGGGAGAGGAGGAAAGAGGAGCTGGGGCCGCTTCCCAGCCTGAGGGGGAAGTGGAACGGGGCGAGGCGGCGGCTTGGGGGCGAGCGGGCGTGTGTAGGGTCCGGGCCGGCGGCGCTTGGCAGCGGCTCCTGCCAGGATCCGCTTTGTCCCTGTCCAGCCATTCCCACTGCGGGATCCGAGCCGGGAGCGGCGCTGGGAAGGGTCGGGACACGCAGGGAAGGAGGAATTGCTGACACCGAGGGAGCAGCAGGAAATGCGCCCTGCCAGGGGCGCCTGACCCACAGGGGCTGCTGCGGAGGAGGAGGAGCAGAGGATGGGATGAGGCTTTGGGAATGATCCTGGGGACTGTAGGGACCAGCACAGAATGGGATGAGGCTTTGGGAAAGGTCCTGGGGACTGCGGGGATCTGGGAGCAGAGGACGAGATGAGCATTTGGGAATGATCCTGAGACTGTATGGACCAGCAGAGAGTGGGATGAGCATTTGGGGATGGCTCTGGGG
>JAKWBO010001359.1:0-15075 GCA_034336685.1 Luscinia luscinia
AGCGGTCAGCATGGTCTGTTCAGAGGCCATTAGGGTAATCAGTGGTTGTAGTTAGAGACGGAGTGGTCAGTGGGTGTGGTCATTGTGTTTATTAAGAGGGTACCGTGAGTGAGTGGGGGCATTGGAGCGTGGGCATGGGTGTCTGGGCAGTGGGTGAGGTCAGTGGGGAATGGCCAGTTGAGTGGTCAGTTGGTGTGGCCATATGGGGTGGTCAGTGGCATGGTCAGTGGGTGTGTCAGTGGGTGTGGTCAGTAGGAGGTGATCAGTGGGGCTGGTCAGCAGCGGTGTGGTCAGTTGGGTGGTAAGAGGTTGATGTGAATGGAATGTGGGCGTTTGTGTCCTCACAGTGGGTGGTCAAGTGGGGTGTGGTCACTGGTTGTGGTCACTGGTTGTGGTCACTGGTTGTGGTCAGTGGGTGCAGTCAGTGGGTATGGTCAGTGGATGTGGTCACTAGCTGTGCTGAGTGAGTGTGGTCAGTGTGGGTGGTGAGTGTTTGTGGTCAGTGGCTGTGGTCAGAGGGGAATAGCCAGTTGGTGTGGGTACTGGGGGTGGTCAGTGGTATTTGGCCAGTCGGTGTGGTCAATGGGTGCAGTTAATGGGGTAGACATTGGGGGGTCAGTGGATGTGGTCAGTGGCTGTGGTCAGGGAGGGGTGGTAATTTGGTGGGGTCAGGGACTGTTGTCAGTGGTGTGTGGTCAGTCAGGTTATGGTCACTGTGTGTGGTCAGTGGCTATGGTAGGTTGGGTAGTCGGGTGGGGCTGGTCACTTGGGTGGTCAGGGGTTTGGTCAGTGGGTGTGGGCAGCATGTGTGGACGATGGGTGAGGTCATGAGATGGTCAATGGGTGGGGTCATTGGGTGCAGTCATTGGGAGTGGTCGGTGGGTGTACAGTCAGTTTGGGGGTCATTGGGGTGTGGTCAGTGGGTGCAGTCAGCAGGTCTGGTGGGTGTGGTCAGTGGGTGTGAGCAGTGCAGAGTGGTCATAGGGTGTGGTCAGTGGGAGTGGTGAGTGGGAAAATTCGGTGGGTTGTGGTCAGTTGGGGTGTAGGCATTGGTGTCTTGGCAACGGGTGTGTTCATTGGGTGTGGTCAGTGGTTCTGGTCAGTGGGGTGGTCAGTGAGTGTGGCCATTTGGGGTGGTCATTGGGAAGGTGCTTGGCCAAGGCAAAGGAGGCTCCCTGTGTGCCCTGCTCCCCTCTCCCTGAGCTCCTGAGAGCTCTGCAGCCCCTGCTGCCATCCCATCTGCCCAGGCCAGCACAACAGCCCCGGCCTTGGGGCCCTGCAGAGCTGCTCCTGCTCCAGGCCCAGGGCCCATCCCAGAGCTGGGGCAGCCACAAAGCTGTGCCCATTTCTGTTCATTCCTGCTCTGATGAGGATGGATCCTCAGGAACTTGGAGATTGCTGATGAATTTTACTGTTCCAGAGGCCTCTTCTTTCTTCAGCTCTTCAGTTAGGAATTCAGTGGCAAAGACTCATAAACATTTCTTCAAAACACCCAAACAAGAAATGACCCTGGGAATAATTTAAGTTTTCAATTCTTCTTTGGTTAATTAGATAGATTTCAGAAGTGTATTCCAAGTGAATATACTTTATTGGAAACAATGCAGAGAGAACATTTGTATTGTTGTCTTTTCCTGTTTATAGAAAGATATAAGCAAATAATATTCAGCCCCAGCACCTTCTAATGCAGTCTGAATGGATATGAAAATCAAGACCCTTCATAGCTGGAAATCAATAACACTTTGCCCCCATCCCCTTCCCACTATTTCCCTCATCCAACCCCTGGGACTCCTATGGATCAGGAATGGTGTGGCCAGCAGGAGCAGGGCAGTGATTCTTCCCCTGTGCTCAGCACTGTTTGGGCAGCACCTCGAGTGCTGTGTCCAGTTCTGAGCCCCCAATTTAGGAAGGACATGGAGGGCTGGAGCGTGTCCAGAGAAGGGCAACAAGGCTGGTGAGGGTCTGGAACACAAGTGCTGTGAGGAGCAGCTGAGGGAGCTGAGGATGTTTATCCTGGAGAAGAGGAGGCTCAGGGGAGATCTCATCACTCTCTACAACTCCCTGACAGGAGGGTGCAGCCAGGGAACAGTGACAGGACAAGAGGACACAGCCCTAAGCTACTTGGGCATGTTTAGGCTGCACATTAGGAAATATTCTTCACGAAAAGGGTGATTGGGTGTTGGCATAGGGTACCCAGGGAGGTAGGTGAGCCACCGTCCTTGGAAGTGTTTCATGCCATGGTCTGGGTGACAAGGTGGTGTTGGGTCACAGGTTGGACTTGATGCTCTCAAAGATCTTTTCCAGCCTGGGTGATTCTGTGATGATTGTGACACTGCAGGGCCCTGGGGAAGCAAGGGGCCATTGTGACACTGCAGGGCCTCGTGGAACTGAGAGGACCATGGTGACACTGTGTACGACATGGCACCACAGAGCCAAGGGGCCACTGTGACACTGTGGGGCTGCATGGAAGCAAGGAGTCCATTGTGACACTCTGGGTCCTCGTGGAACCACAGAGGCCACTGTGACACTGCAGGGCCTTGTGGAACCAAGGGGCCATTGTGCCACTGTGGAACCAAGGAGAGCCTTGTGAGAGCCTGGGGCCAATGGAATCAAGGGCCATTGTTCCACTGCAAGGACTCTTGGAACTAAGGGAACAATTGTGACACTGTGGTGCCCCATGGAACCAAGGGTCCCTCGTGACACTGCAGGATCTTGTGTAACCAGGGCTCCATTGTGACACTGCAGCACCAAGGAATTCATGGTGGCACTAAGAGGCCTCATGGAACCAAGAGGCCACAGTGACACTGCAGGGCCTTGTGGGACCATGCAAAGCATTGTGACAGAGCAGGACCTTGTGTAATGATGGGGCCATTGTGACACTGCAGGGCTGATGGAGACAAGGGGCCAGTGTTGCTCCTCAGGCACTCATGGAATGAAGGAAACATGTTTGACATCGTGGTGGCCCTTGGGACCAAGAGGCCCCTGTGACACTGTGGAACCAAGGAGAGCATTGCTGCACAGAGAGACCTCATGGAACCAAGGATCTACTGTGGCACTGCAGGGCCTTGGGGGACCAAGGTGCCATTGTTACACTGGGGGGCCCAAGGATCCAAGGGACTTTGGGACACCAAAGGGTTCAATAGAACCAAAAGGACATTGTGACACTGGGAGCCCTAATGGAATCATGGGATCAATTGTGACGCCCTAGGGTCTCATGGAACCATGGTGACACTAATTCGGCTGGGAGTGCAGGACTGCTAGAGGATAGGAGGGCTCTGCAGAGGGACCTGGACAGGCCAGATCCAGGGCCCAAATCCAACAAGGTGAGGTTCAATAAGACCTAGTGCTGGGTCCTGCACTTCGGTAACAGCAGCCCCTGCAGTGTTATAGGCTGGGGACAGAGTGGCTGGAGAGTGGCCAGGCAGAAAGTGACCTGGGGGCACTGATGGACAGCAGGCTGGACATGAGCCAGTAGTGTGCCCAGGTGGCCAAGAAGGCCAATGGCTCCTGGCCTGGACCAGGAATGGTGTGGCCAACACGGTGTTGTGGTGCAGGGTTGGAGGCACCACTGGGTACAGAACTGACACCAGCAGCTCCAGAGATTGGAAGGGGATGGAGAGGGGCTTCAGGTAGGTAAATGTGGTAGTGCTGATTAACAGGGAGACCACAGCCAGGTGAGGGAGGCAGGTGGAAAAGGCTTTGTGCCGTCTGCTCAGAGGGGATCCTCAGCACAGCCCTGAAGATCTGCGCATAGGAGAAAACAATGAACACAAAATAAATGGGTGCTAAGCAGACACTAACAGCAAGAAGCCCAAGTTCCCTGAGGTAGGATTTGAAGCATGAGAGCTTGAGGATCTGAGGGATTTCACAGAAGAACTGGCCCAGGACATTGCCATGGGGCAGGGAAAATGTGTTGGCTGTGTGCAGCAGTGAATAGAGAAAGCCACTGACCCAGACAGCTGCTGCCATATGGGCACAAGCTCTGCTGCCCAGGAGGGTCCCGTAGTGCAGGGGTTTGCAGATGGACACGTAGCGGTCGTAGCACATGATGGTCAGGAGGGAAAACTCTGTTCCAATGAAGAAAATAAACAGAAAGAAAAAGAGCTGTGCAGCACATCCTGAGTAGGAGATGTTCCTGGTGTCCCAGAGGGAATTGTGCATGGCTTTGGGCACAGTGGTGCAGATGCAGCCCAGGTCAGTGAGGGCCAGGTTGAGCAGGAAGAACATGGGCACACAAAATCTTGGACTGTTCAAGATTCCTTCTGGGGGATGTATTGCACCACCGTCCTGCCCTGGGAGGGAAATTCCCCTTGTCTTTCATCCAGTCTGGACTACCTTGGCTGCACTTCGCAATAATTCTTTCTTTCTTAGGCTGTGTTGCACTACATCATAAGTGTCTCTGAAACAGCTCTTTAAACACTCTCATGGTTCTCTTCCACTGTCCTCAGTCTCCACTCCACGTAGCACAGAGCTCCTTTGTCTCTATATATGTCTCCCTGGGTCAGCAAATATCCCACAAACCCCAAAAGCACAAATTAAAAAAAAAAAAACCAAGAAAACTTCCTGGATCAGCAAATACTCCAAAAACCCCAAAACATTCCCAAAACACCCCTCTAGGTTAGCAAATACCCCAAAAAACCCCGAATTTTTCCCTCAAAAAACCTCTGGGTTGGTGAACCCCCCAAAAACCCCAAAACTGCCCCAAAAAAATCCCTGGGTCAGTGAACACCCCAAAAACCCCAAAAACACCCCCCAAAAAAACCTGGATCAACAAACACCCCAAAAAAATTTAAAAATGCCCCCAAGGTTCTCCTGGGTCAGCAAATACCCCAAAAATCCCAAAACTGCCCCCAAAGAAACCCAGAGTCAGCAAATACCCAAAACCCCAAAAAATTCACCCCAAAAAACCCCGGGATCAGCAAATACCCCAAAACTCCAAAACACACCCTGTATCAACAAATATCCCAAAAAATCCCAAAATTTTACTCCAAAAAAACCCAGAGTCAGTGAACACCCCAAAATCGCCAAAACTGCCCCAAAACCACCCCGAGGTTCAGAAATTACCCCAAAAACCCCAAAACTGCCCCCAAAAAACCACTGGGTCAGTGAACACGCCAAAAACCCCAAAATTGCCCAAGAAAAAAACACCTTGGTCAGCAAATACCCCAAAACCCCAAAATTTCTCCTCCAAAAACCCAAAAATTTCACCCCAAAAAAATCCTGGGTCAGCGAACTCCCCAAAAACCCCAAAACTGCCCCCAAAGAACCCCAGAGACAGCAAATAGCCAAAATCCCCAAAAGTTTCACCCCAAAAAACCCCGGGATCAGCAAATACCCAAAAACCGCAAAACATCCTGAGTCAGCAAATATCCAAAAAAGCCAAAATTTTACTCCAAAAAAACGCTGAGTCAGTGAACACCCCAAAACCGCCCCAAAACTGCCCCAAAAACACCCCGTGGCTCAGCAAATACCCCAAAAACCCAAAACTGTCCCGAAAACTCTCCTGGGTCAGCAAATACCCAAAATTTCCCTCCCGTGAAATCCGGAATCAGCGAACACCCCAAAATTCCCCCAAAACTCCCCTGGGTGAGAAAATATCCTAAGAAACCCCAGATTTTCCCCCAAAAAACCCTTGGGTGAGTGAACACCCCAAAAAAACCCAAAAAGCCCAAAACCACCCCCCCCCCAAAAAAAACCACTTGGGTCAGCACATACCCAAAACCCCAAAAATTTGACTCCAAAAAATCCCTGAGTCAGTGAACACCCAAAAAACCCAAAAATTTCACCTCAAAAAAACACAGGGTGAGCAAATACCCCAAAAACCCCAAAATTCCACCCCCAAAACTGAGCGTAAAAAAAACTGGGTCAGCAAATAATCCCCAAAACCCCCAAAATTTCGCCCCAAAAAACCAAACCTGGGTCAACAAATGCCCTACAACCCCAAAATTTCACTCCCCAATACCCTGGGTCAATAAATACCCCAAAAAACCCAAAATTTCTCCCCCCCAAAAAAGTGGGTCAGTGAACACCTCAAAAACACTCCCCAAAAAAACCTGGGTCAGCAAATACTCAAAAACCCCAAAACGACCCCAAAACACCCCCCTGGGTCGGTGAACACCCCAAAAACCCCAAAAGTACCCAAGAAAAACCACCTTGGTCAGAAAATACCCCAAAACCCCAAAATTTCTCCACCAAAAACCCAAAAATTTCACCCCAAAAAAATCATGGGTCAGCGAACTCCCCAAAAACCCCAAAACCTCCCCAAAAAACTCTGTGTCAATGGACACCCAAGAAATCCCCAACATTTTCCCCCAAAATACAAACTCAGGTCAGCAAATGCCCCAAAAATGCCCCAAAACTCCCAAAACTTCCCCAAAACCCTCGTGGTGACCCCAAATTTCAGACGCCCCAATCCCGACACCAATTCTGGCCTCGTTTCCCCACCCCATACTCCAAAATCTCTCTAAAAATCCCCAAATTCGCTCCGAATCCCACACCCCAAAATCTCCCTTAAAAAAACCCAAAACCTCCATAAAAAAAAAAACCACCAAAAAAACCAAAAAACAACAACAATAAAATCCCCCCAAAATCTTTTCCCAAAACCCCAAAAGCCCAAAATCTCACTAAAATCTCCCCCAAAAAACCCAAAATCCTCCAAAATCCCCCCAAATTCCTCGTGGTGACCCCAAATTCTGGATACCCAAACTTCCACCCCAGTTCTGGCCTCGTTTCACCATCCCACACTCCAAAAAATTTGGGGGTTTTGGGGCTTCAATTTTGGGGAAATTTGGAGGTTTCGGAGCCAAATTTTGGGGAAATTTGGGGAGAAATTCGGGGATATTTGGGCTCAAATTTGTGGATTTTGGGGAAATTTTGAGGAAATTTTGATGAAATTTGGGGATTTTGGGGCTCAATTTTGGGGAAGTTTGGGGAAAATTGAGGTTTTAGGGCTCAACTTGGGGGAAATTTGGGGGGACTTTTGGGGGGTTTAGGGCTCAATTTTGGGGAAAATTTCTGTGGAAATTTGGGAGGGAAAATTGGGGATTTGGAGGCGAAATTTTGAGGAAAATTTTGGGGGAAATTCGGGGGAAATTTAGAGAAAATTTGAAGGTAATTCGAGGATTTTTGGTGCCACAGTTTTGGGGAAACTTTGGGGGAAAAATCAAATAGCAAATATCCCAAAATACCCAAAATTTTCTCACCCAAAAAAACCCTAGGTCAGTGAACACCCCAAAAACGCAAAAACCACCCAAAAAACCATTTGGATCATCAAAACCCCCAAAATTTTCCCCCAAAACCTCCCTGGGTTAGCAATTACCCCAAAACCCCCAAAAATTTAATAAAAAAACCCCAAAACCCTGAGTCAGTGAACACCCCAAAAACACCAAAACTGCCCCCAAAAACCCGTGGCTCAGCAAATGCCCCAAAAAACCAAAACTGTCCCCAAAACGGCCTGCGGTCAGCAAATACCCAAAAAACCCCAAAATTTCCCTCCCAAGAAATCCTGATTCAGCAAACACCCTAAAATTGCCCCCAAAACTCCCCTGGGTGAGAAAATATCCAAAAAACCCCAAATTTTCCCCCCAAAAAACCACTGGGTCAGTGAACGCCCGAAAAACCCTAAAACTACCCAAGAAAAACCACCTTGGTGAGCAAAAACCCCAAAACCCCAACATTTCTTCCCCCAAAACCCAAAAATTTCACCCCAAAAAAATCCTGGGTCAGCGAACTATCCAAAAACCCCAAAACCACCCCAAAAAACACTGTGTCAATGGACATCCAAAAATCCCAACATTTTCCCCCAGAAAACAAACCCAGGTCAGCAAATATCCCAAAACTCCCAAAACTTCTCCAAAACCCTCCTGGTGACCCCAAATTTCAGACGCCCCAATTCCGACCCCAATTCTGGCCTCGTTTCCCCACCCCACTCCCAAAATCTCCTTAAAAATCCCCAAATTCGCCCCAAATCCCACACCCCAAAATCTCCCTAAAAAAACCCCAAAACCTCCCTAAAAAAAAAAAAATCCCCCAAAATCTCTTCCAAAAAGCCCAAAATCTCTCAAAAACCCTCCTCAAAAAACCCCAAAATCCGCCAAAATCGCCCCAAATTCTGGATGCCCAAATTTCCACCCCAATTCTGGCCTCGTTTCACCACCCCACACTCCCAAAAAAATTTGGGGGTTTTGGGGCTTCAATTTTGGGGAAAATTTGGAGATTTCGGAGCCAAATTTTGGGGAAATTTGGGGAGAAATTCGGGGATATTTGGGCTCAAAATTGTGGAAATTTGGGGGTTTTAGGGCTCAATTTTGGGGAAGTTTGGAGGAAATTGGGGATTTTGGGGCTCAATTTCAGGGAAATTTGTGGATTTTGGGGGTGAAATTTGGGGGGAAAATTGGGAGGTTTAGGGCTCAATTTTGGGGAAAATTTTTGGGGAAATTTGGGAGGGAAAATTAGGGATTTGGAGGCGAAATTTAGGGGGAAATTTAGGGGGAAATTTGGGGATTTTGGGTCTCAGTTTGGGGGTAATATGGGGATTTTTGGGGGTCACAATTTTGGGGAAATTTGTAGAGAAATTTGGGTGTTTTGGGGCTCAATTGGGAAATTTGGGGGTTTGGGGACTCAGTTTTGGGGAAATTGGGGATTTTGGGAGCTCAATTTTGGGGTAATTTAGGGATTTTGGGGGCTCAGTTTGGGTCTCAGTTTTGGGGAAATTTGGGGGTTTTGGGACTCAATTTTTAGAAAATTTGGTGTGGATTTGATGGGAAAATTCGGGATTTTGGGGCTCAGTTTTGAGGATATTTGGGGATTTTGGGGCTCGATTTTTGGGTAATTTAGGGATTTTGGGGCTCGATTTTGGGAGAAATTTGGGGGTTTTGGGGGTTCAAAATTCAAGGAAATTTGGGGGTTGGGGGCTCAATTTAGGGAAATTTAGGGATTTTGGGGTCTCAACATTGGGGCGAAATTTGGTTTTGGGGGTTAAAATTCAAGGTAATTTGGGGGTTGGGGGCTCAATTTTGGGTAATTTGGGGGGTTGGGGGCTCAATTTTGAGTCTCAGTTTTGGACAAAATTTGGAGGGTTTTGGGATTGAATTTTTAAAAAATTTGGGGTGGATTTGGGGAAATTCGGATTTTGGGGCTCAATTTTGGGCAGAAATTTGGGTTTTTGGGGCTCAAATTCAAGGTAATTTGGGGGGTTGGGTGCTGAATTTTGTGGTAATTTGAGGGGTTTGGGGACTCAATTTTCGGATAATTTGGAGATTTTGGGGGCTCAGTTTTGCGTCTCAGTTTTGGGAGAAATTTGGGGGGTTTTGGGACTCAATTTTTAGAAAATTTGGGGTGGATTTGGGGTGAAATTCTGGATTTTGGGGGCTCAATTTTGGGCGGAAATCTGGAATTTTTGGGGGTGTCCAATTTTGGGGTAATTTGGGGGGGCTGGGGGCTCAATTTTGAGTCTCAGTTTTGGGCGAAATATGGAGGGTTTGGGGATTCAATTTTTAGAAAATTTGAGGTGGATTTGGGGGGAAAATTTGGGATTTTGGAGCTCAATTTTGGGCAGAAATTTGGGTTTTTGGGGTTCAAATTCAAGGTAATTTGGGGGGTTGGGGGCTCAATTTTGTGATAATTTGAGGGGTTTGGGGGCTCAATTTTAGGGTAATTTGGGGATTTTGGGGACTCAGTTTTGGGTCTCAGTTTTGGGGGAAATTTGCAGGTTTTGGGACTCAATTTTTAGAAAATTTGAGGTGGATTTAGGGGGAAATTTAGGATTTTGGGGCTCAGTTTTGGGCAGAAATTTTGGGATCTCAAAGTAAAGGTAATTTGGGGCTTTGAGGGGTCAAATTAAGGGTAATTTGGGGATTTTGGGGACCCAAATTAAAGGTAATTTGGGGTCATTTAGGGGCTAAATTTAGGGGTTTGGGGAGCTCGATTTTGGGAGAAAATTTGGTTTTTTTGGGGCTCACCAGGTACTTCGACAGCGGCGCTGAGCAGGGACAGCACCCAGCCCGTGTCCAGCTCCTCCTTGTAGCGGCAGCTGAAGTGTCCGGCCCCGGCCGCAGCCGCAGAGGGGACGGTGACCGAAAAAGGTGGTCTGGGAGCCATCGCGGTAGAAGCGGAAGCGGTGCCGGACGTGGCTGGAGGAGTCAGGGGTGAGGCAGGTGAGGGAAATTCGGGATTCGGAGCCGTCTGGAGAGGCCGAGTGAGGGGTCAGGAGGAGGATGGGCTGGGCGGGAGGGGCTGGGTGATACAGGGGTGTGGTCAGTGGGAGTGGTCAGTGGGTGTGGTCACTGAGGTGGGTGTGGTCACTGAGGTGGGTGTGGTCAATGGAGCGGTCAATAGGCAGTGGTCATTGCAGTGGGTGTGGTCAGTGGGGTGTGGTCATTAGGGTAGTCAGTAGGGTGTAGTCAGTGGGAGTGGTCAGTGGGTGTGGTCAGTGGGTTTTGTCTGTGGGTGTGGTCTGTGGGATGTGGTCACTGTGGTGGTCAGTGGGTGTGGTCAGCGGGTGTGGTCAGTGGGTGTGGTCATTGTGTTCAGCCATTTTGATGGATGTGGTCAATGGGGTGTGTGTGGTCAGTGGGGCGGGTGGGATCAGTGGAGTGGTCATTGGGTGTGGTCAGTGAGTTTGATCATTGGGTGTAGTCATTGGGTGTGGTCAATGGGCGTGATCATTATTGTGGTCAGTGGGTGTGGTCAGTGGGTGTGGTCAGTGGGTGTGGTCAGTTGGTGGGTGTGGTCAGTGGGTTTGATCTGTTGGGTGTGGTCAGTGGGTGGGTGTGGTCAGTTTGGTGTGGTCAGTGGGTTGGATCAGTTGAGTGTGGTCAGTGGGTGGGTGTGGTCAGTGGGTGTGGTCAGTGCATTGGATGCAGTCAGTGTGTTTGGTCATTGGGTGTGGTCAGTGGGTGTGGTCACTGAGGTGGGTGTGGCCAATGGAGAGGTCAATGCACAGGCAGTGGTCATCACAGTGGGCGTGGTCAGCCAGGTTGGACTGACCATTTCTGTGGGTGTGGCCACCCTAAAATCCCAAAATCTCGCCTTCCCACCCCAAATCCCCCTCCCTTTCCCCAAAAATATCCCCACTTACCCCTTACCACCATGGCCATGCCTCAGCTGGGCAGAGCCTCCAGCCAGGCCCCACCCACCTCCTCTTTCACCTGGCAGCTGAAATTCCCAGTGAAATTTTGGGAAATATTCAGAAAGATCAGCTCGGACACGCTCCTGGTGATGACGTCACCGATGACATCACCGGGGTTTGGCATCACCTCGGTGCTGTCATGGTAGAACCCGAAGTGCTGCTGGAATCAGCACCGGGGCGGCTCCACGGACAGGACAGGGGCTGGACACGGATCTGGGGGAGAGGAAAAAAAAATCGGGGAAAACTCTGTGGAATCGTCAATTTTCCAACCGATTTTTGATTTTTTGGGTGGGGGAAAAAAACCAGAAAATGGCCACAGACATTCGATGGTTTTGGGTGGTTGGAGGAGGTGGGAATGGGGAAGGTGGAAAAGATGGAGATGAACCATCCAGTTATTCCCAAAATCCTGATTTCTTTTTTTTTTTTTTTTTTTTTTGGTTAAAAGAGGTTCCACCATGGCCTCGGTTGAATTTGGCTTGACTTGGGTCAAAAAAGCCTAAAAATGACCCCAAAATTCAATGTTTTGGAGATGGGAATAGATAAGATGGAGAAAATTGAGAAGAATCGACCAATTTTCCCCAAAATCCCGATTTTTCTCAGTTGTAGCAGGTGCCACCATGATCCTGGTTGAGTTTGGGCTCAGATTGGGTCAAAAAAACTAAAAATGGCCCAAAAATTCAATATTTTGGAGATGGTAATAAAGAAGATGGAGAGGATGGAGAAGAATCATCCAGTTTTTCCCAAAATCTCAATTTTTTTTTGAGTGGAAGAGGTTTCATCATGACTCTGTTTGGATTTGGGCTCAGATTGGGTCAAAAAAGCCTAAAAATGGCTCAAAAATTTTAATATTTTGGAGATGGGAATAGAGAAGATAGAGAAGAACCACCCAATTTTTCCCAAAATCCTGATTTTTCTCGGTTTTCTCAGTTTCATCGATTGTAGGAGGTACCACCATGGCCATGGTTTAGTTGGGCTTGGATTGGGTCAAAAAAGCTTTAAAATGACCCAAAAATTCAATGTTTTGGAGATGGGAATAGAGAAGATGGAGAGGAACCACCCAGTTCCCAAAATCCCAATTTTTTTTTTGCTTGGAAGAGGTTCTACCATGACCCTGGTTGAGTTTGGCTTGGGTTGGGTCAAAAAAGCCTAAAAATGACCCAAAAATTCAATGTTTTGGAGATGGGAATGCATAAGATGGAGAAAAACGAGAGGAACCACGCCCCTGAAAATCACAGTATTTTGGAAAAGATGGGAAAAAATCCCAGAAATCCTCAATTTTGGACATTCAAGAGATTTGGTTGGATGACTCAACCAAACACAACCGTAGCCCAACCAAACCCAATTTAACCAAATCTAACCCAACCAAACCAAACCAAATAAAATCCAACCAAATCCAACCCAACAAAACCAAACCAAACCAAACCAAACCCAACCCAACCATGGCCCAACCAAACCCAACCCAACCAGGGCCCAACCAAACCCAATCACGGCCCAACTTTGGCATCTCCTCAACCTCCTCCAAATCCAACGCTGAGGTTACTCCATGCCCATCCCAGTGCCCAGAAAATCAGGGATTTAACCCCAAAATAAAAGATTTATCCTGAAAATCACAGATTTATCCCCAAAATTACAAATTAATCCCCAAATTCACCTTCAATGATGACTTGGACGGCGTCGCTGGGGTAGGACGCGATCCAGCGCCCCTCGGTCATCTCCTCGTAGTGGCAGCTGAAGTTCCTGGTCCGGTTCGGCCACTCTTCTCCACCTGTAGCCGGATGTCGGCGGCTCCGGAACCTTCCTGGATCCCGTCTGTGACCTCAAGCTCGTCCTGGAAGAACCCAAATCTCCACTCAGCGGTACCGAGCGGTGCTGCGCAGATGAAAGATGAGGGGCTACCCTTTCACAGTGACACTGGAGGGCGACACCGTCAAGTTGGGTTGGGTTGGGCGATCTGGTGGGAGGAGAAGACTGAAAGTCAACCATGGGCCTCAGCGGGGTTGGATTTTGGGATCTGTTGGACCAAAACCCAAAGTTCTGTTCACTGGGGGTGAATTTTGAGGGGAAAAGATGCTCCAGTTGGGTGGAAAAGTCAAGGTTGGTTGGAAAAGCCATGTAGGACCTCCATGAGGGTGAATTTTGGGATAAAACTGCCCAGTTGGGTGGAAAAGTCAAGGTTGGACTTCCATGAGGGTTAATTTTGGGATAAAAATGCCCACATTGGACCAAAATCCAACATTTTGGTCAATGGGGATGAATTTTGGGATAAAAATGCTGAATTCGTTGGAAAAGTCAAGGTTGGCTGGAAAAGTCAAGGTTGGACTACATGAGGATGGATTTTGGAATAAAAATGCCCCCGTTGGACCAAAACCCAACATTTTGGTCAACAGGAATTAATTATGGGATAAAAAAGCCAAATTGGGTGGAAAAGTCAATGTTGGGCCTCAACAGGGATGAATTTTGGGGTAAAAATGCTGAATTGGATGGAAAAGTCAAGATTGTTTGGAAAAGTTAATTTTGGACCTTCGTGAGAATGGATTTTGGGATAAAAACACCGCCGTTGGACCAAAACCCAACCTTTTTGTTAACAGGGATGAATTTTGGGATTAAAAAGCCAAATTGGGTGGAAAAGTCAAGAGTAGGCCTCAACAGGGAGGAATTTTGGGGTAAAAAAGCTGAATTGGGTGGAAAAGCCAAGGTTGGTTGGAAAAGACATGGTTAGATCTCCATGAGGGTGGATTTTGGGATAAAAGCGCCAAAATTGAACCAAAACATAAAATTTTGGGCAACAGGGATGAATTTTGGGATAAAAACACCTCATTGGTCACAAAAGCCAATGCCAGGCTTTCCCATTGGGTCAAAATCCAACATTTTGCTCAATGGGGATGAATTTTGGGGTAAAAACGCCCCAACTGTGCGGAAAAGTCAATGTTGGGCCTCAATGGGTATGGATTTTGGGATAAAAACACCAAATTAGATGTTAAAGTCCTGGTTGGTTGGAAAAGTCAAGGTTGGACCTCCATGAGGGTGAATTTTGGGATAAAAATGGCCACATTGGACCAAAACCCAACATTTTAGTCAATGGCGGTGAATTTTGGAATAAAAAAGCCAAAATGGGTGGAAAAGTCGATGTTGGGCCTCAACAGGGATGGATTTTTGGATAAAAATTCTGAATTAGGTGGAAAAGTCAAAGTTGGTTGGAAAAGTCAAGGTTGGATCTCCATGAAGATGAATTTTGGAATAAAACGTCCCCATTGGACCAAAACCCAAAGTTTTTGGCAAGAAGGATGAATATTGGTATAAAAAAGCCAAAACAGATGGAAAAGTCAGGGTTGGACTTCAACAGGGATGGATTTTGGAGAAAAATGCCCAAAAATTGAGTAGAAAAGTCAACGTTGGGAGGAAGTCAGCATTGGGGTTCAATGTGGACGAATTTTGGTTTAAAAACCCAAACCCAACCCTGGCCCAATCAAACCAAACCAAACACAACCATGGCCTAACCAAACCCAACCAAAGCATATCAAACCTAACAAAGCCCAACCAAACCAAACCCGACCTAACCTGTGGGAATACAACTAGAGAGCAGGACTGCGAGCACTGCTCAGCTTGTCTCAACCAACATGGATGTGTTAGCCATAGTAGGCCGCAAGCCTTGGCAAGAGTAAGCGGGATTTTGAAGAAGGAATGTAAGAGATAAGAAAGTGCTTGGTACGGAGAGCTTACCCTGCAGTTTTTATGGGGATTTTCGTAATATATACTAGGTACCTGGTTAGCTTAAACAAGGCATAGATTGAGCAATGTTATTTAGTTATACAACTTAGTAACGCTAATATGATTGGTGGGCTATTTTTAGTAATAGGTAAAAAGTATATAAACTTTGCTTTGTGGATCAATAAACGGCTTCATGGCATAACGTGAAGACCCTGTCTCTTCATTACCACCGTCGTCAGGAA